>PVJS01001759.1:0-66926 GCA_004027185.1 Glis glis
GACATTCTACCTCTGAGCTACACCTCCAGCCCTATTTTATTTTTTTTAAATTTTGAAACAGGGTCTTACTGGGTTGCTGAGAGTGTCACTACTTGCTGAGGCTGTCCTCCAACCTGAAATCCTCCTGTCTCAGCCTCCTGAAGTACTAGGATTTGAGGCATGTGCCACCAAGCCCTGCTGTATTCTTTAATTCATCATTTCACTGCTCAAAATATGTCCATAAGAGCCCAGAGGTAGAATGCCTCTGGATTCAATCCCCAGTACCTTCCCCATCGCCCCCCATCTGTCCTTAAAAAAAAAAAAAGTGGTCAGAACTATGGAGAAAAGAATTTAGGTATCAAGACATGCACTGCGGTGTTTGTAGAGACAATGTAAACTGGAGACAACCTCATGATTAACATCAGCCGACTAGCTGTCTAACCCTCTCACTCTACCCTCTCCATTAACCACAAAATATGGTGCTGAACTTATGTGGATTTTTTTTTTTTTGGTACTAAGGATTGGACCCAGGGGCATTCTACTACCAAGCTACAACCCTAGCCCTATTTTTTATTTTTATTTTGAAACAGGGTCTCGCTAGGTTGATGAGAGTCTCACTACTTGCTGAGGCTGTCCTCAAACCTGTGATTCTCCTGTCTCAGCCTTCCAAGTACTGGGATTACAGGCGTGTGCCACCACACCCGGTTAAGTGAAACACTTTTCAAGGTTACTCCTTTTCCTGCACCATCTGTCCCAATTTGTGCCACTGTGATCCACCAAATCATTCAACCTAGATACTGCAATATTGTTATAGACTTCTCCTTTGGCCTCACCTCTACAGCATGTCATTCACAAACCCTGCCAATTCTACTTCCGGAATAATTCCTGAGACTGCTCTCCTCACCCCACACATTTTTAATTATTGTCCCCACCCACTTGCTCAAACCTGTAATCTCCTTTCTCTGGTCAGGTGCCATTGTGTCCACACTGGCCATCTCAAACTCCCCTGGCCGGGGTCATCGCCCTAACAGGCCTGTCACCCTCTCCTGTGCCTCGGCCCTCATAATGGCTCCCATTTGCTGCAGGATAAAGGCTCAGCTTTAGTCCCACATACTGAGAACTCTCCCTAACTGGGTCCACACTCACCTGACCAAACTTTGCCTGCTCCCCTAACTCAAAACTTCAGATCTCAGCAACCCAGAACTATTATAGTTTTTACCACTTGTATGTGGCTTCTCCCTTCCTTGACTTCTCTCCAGGATGCCCACTTTCTTCCTCCTTCTCCCAGTTGGTTCTGCTCAGAAACCACCTCTTTGTGGAAGCCTTTTTCTTTTCTACCTCCAACATCCATCACCCACTCTGAACTGGGTGCCTCTCCAGGGGCCCATTGCTATCAAGTTTCATGAGCCAAAGGAACAGCCAAATTGGAAAGAAACTTTACCCCTCTTCAAGAAAGACTGGGAAGGGGGCTAGGTCTAGGTCCTTTCTTGGTCTCCCCAGCAGGCTTGCAGGCCCGGGTGGAGGACTTACACTCAGAGAAGCATTGCTGAGCTCCCTAGGAAGGAGAAGGAGACTTCTGGCCTCTCACAAAAGTGAATTCATACCTTTCTTCTCCCCCCTCCTTCCTTCCAGCCCCAAATGGCCACCAGGCTCCTGTCATGCTGCTTTGTCTACCCAGACAATGGGCCCAAGAGGCGAATTCAGGGGCCCAAGACTGTTATTCAATTACAAACATTATTGATTCTCCTTGGGCATGGTCTATTGGAGTATTTTATTCTGAGATGTAGGGTTCAGTGACTACAGTCTTGGTGGCTGTAGAACTCAGTGGCTGCAATATTTAGAGCATGTAGCATTTTATATCTCTAGTAATTAGTTTCATTGGTATTGAATGCCTATAATAGTCAGCATCTGGAGTAGTCAGTGACTATGGTACTTAGTTCCAGTGGCATTTAGTAACCATAGTGCTCAGTGGCTGTCGTATTTGGAAGCTATCGTATTTAGTGGTCAGACGGTTTAGTGGCTGGAGAACGTAGTGACCTCCTGCAGCTCAGCGATGAAGAATGCACTCTGGGTTTCCTCTGCTGCCTCGGAACAAACTGTCCTCCCAGCAGTTCTTCTGTCTGCCCTGTCAGTTCACTGCTCGCTGAGCCTGTGTCCTCTGCTCATAAGCAATTTTTCTGTCCCTTGGCACAGCTTCATTTTAAAATGTGCTTTTCTGCAGCGCCGGAGAGATTTTTCTTCTGTTTTTCAAAGTTCAGCTGTTTCTGAATCATTTCCTATATTTCCCTCCTCCCTTCGCCCCGCCTTTGCCCCCACACTGAAGTTCTTTTCAAAGTGGAGTCTGGGGTTTTTCCATGCCCCGCCTCCACCTGCAGAACAAGAAAGCGGCTTTGTGACCAGACAGGGCAGGTGTTTGTCCAAAGGGATCAGGGGGCACAAATGCCAAGCAGGCAACAGGGAGAGGGCGATTCACTGTGATGGCGGTCCAGGCTTTGTGGTGGGCGGTGGTGAGGTGATGGGCCCAGGTCCATCTCTGGCCAGTGGTGCCACCCTGGGGCCTCTCTGCACCTAGAGGTGCTGAGTTTTGACACAATGATGGCCCCTCCCTCTGGGGGCCGTGTGTGGTGACACGGGTTCAGCTAGTGGGAAAGTGCTCAGCACGCGGCCAGGCACCGATGAGCTCCTGAGGTAACTGGAAAGGGCTCTTTGTGAGACTGGCTGTACCGACCTGCCCAGCCCAGGGTGGGGTGGGGTGCTGGGGTCATGTGGGAAACAAAGAAAGGCTCTTCCCACCTACCTTTCCCCAAGAGATTAGAAAACCACCCACCAAGAGCTGGACATCCACTATTAGGGAGTTAATTGCACTAATTCCTCCTTCCTTCTCCATCTTAAGTTTAGAATCTGGCTGTAAGGGGAACATCATCAGGTTCCCAAACCACTGGTTAAATCAATCAATCAATCAATCAATCAATCAATCTCTCTTCCGCTTCTCTCATCAATTCTATTTAATTTTTTTGTGTGTGGCACTAGGGATTGAACCCAGGGGGATTCTACCTCCAAGCTACATCGCCAGCCCTATTTTATTTTTATTTTTATTTTGAAATAGGGTCTCACTAGGTTGATGAAAGTCTCGCTATTTTCTGAGGCTGTCCTCGAACCTGTGATCCTCCTGTCTCAGCCTCCCAAGTACTGGGATTATAAGCGTACGCCACCATACCTGGCTCCATTTAATTTTATAATAATTTATTGAGCAACTAGTGTATGTGAGACACCGGGCAAAACCACATTGGAGTAAGAAAGACCTGGTTTCTGCAACTTGAAAGAACTCCCACCATCCTTTTGCTCCCTGGATGTTAGTGAGGGAATTTCCTGGGCACCCATTCGGGTCCTTAGAGGAAACAGACTTTTCTAGCTGAGATCTCCCCCCGCCCCCCACCACTGCCTTCTGGTTGACACCCCTTGATGGTGGAGCCTCCTCCCTTGGACTGCCCAGGGAGCAGCCGCTCCGGCCGGGAGCTGTGGAGAGCTGTCCGCAGGGCTGGGCCCCATGAACTGAGAGGATTGTCCTGGCCACTCTTCATTTTCTTGGGTAACCTTTGTCCTGTGATTTGGGGCATATTCTGAAAAGTTTAATAATTTCAGACTCTTACGACAATTTAAGAATTGCAAAGGCAGGAATTTAGCCTGGTCCCTGGGGTGGTTTAGATTCCCATTCGCGTCTTTTAGCCTTTTTTATTAAAATAGGGACATTTAATATCACCAAGCGATGCCCCGAAACTCCCTCCAGCTTTATACATTAGTCTCCCTTCCTTGCCTCTGATAAGAATAAATGCCTTTCTTTCTTTTTTCATGGGACTCTCTTTCCCACCTTCTCCCCTCCTCCAGTCTCCCCTTTTCCTTTTCCAGTGTTTCCTCTACCCCAGGTCCTGACACTACCCAGGAGATACCAGCCTCCCTGGAAATGCCCCTTACGGCTCCTGGCTCCTGACTAACACCCTTGAACCCGCATGCTTAGGGCCCTGTCTTCACCTCCATCTCCTTCGGCCCATTCCCATGGCCATTCTGGAGACTTGGGTCAGCCCCAGGAATGTGCTCCCCCCCCCCCCGCCAAATAGCACATTTAGTGATCTACTGTGCTCCCGACGACAGCCCCTACCTTTTATCTTAGCAGGTCAGTACCTATGACACACCGTCTCAAGGCTCTTTGGGACCTCTAGTCCATGGACACCTCCACACTGATCCCACACGTCGGTCCCCACTGCTCCCACGTCTCTCCCAGCTCAGATGTGTCCCAGCTCCAAGCACGGTTGTGTCCTCCTGCCCACTGGCCTTCCCCTCCAGGCACCTGGCAAAATCCTAGTCCTCAACAAACACAGCCAGTAGCTTTCCATAATATTAGACAGGCTAGGTCACCATAAAGTCATGGTCTATACCCCAAACTGGGACTTCGGTAGCGTCCAGCAATCTTAGTACTCCTGCTTCAGTCCTCAAAGACCCTCAGACCCTGACTAGTCACCTCAGACCCTGACTCCTCAGACCGCTAAAGTGGTCCACAGACTCTCACCAGCCCCCTGGTGTGCTGGCAGATGTTTAACAACAGGCTCTGGAGGAGGCGGGGAAGTCCCAATTTGTAGTGTTTACCCTGGTATACAGGGTAAACATTCTCCTGGTATAAATTCTCCTGTGGTGGCCTATTTAAGAGTACCAACATGTCATCAGTTAGCCACCAAGGAGATTACAGGAGATATAAATCACCTCAAGAGCATAGATAGGGGTGGGGTGTGGTGGCATATGCCTGTAATCTCAGTACTTGGGAGGCTGACACAGGAAGATCATAGGTTCAAGGCCAGCCTCACCAAGTTAGCGAGACTCTCAGCAACCTAGTGAGACCCTGTTTCAAATTAAAAAATAAAAGGATTGGGCCTGCAGCTCGGAGGTAGAATGCCCCGGGGGTTAAAAATTTCTTAGTACAAAAAAAAAGCATAGATAATAGTGAAACAATCAGAAAGCAACAAGTTCTTACTGTTAAGTATTAAAATATATTTATTTGAACTCGGCCTGGTGGTGCACGCCTGTAATCCCAGTACTTGGGAGGCTGAGATAGGAGGATCGCAAGTATGAAGCCAGCCTCAACAAGTTAGTGAGACTGTTTCCAAATAAAAATAGGGCTCTGTGTAGCTCAGAGGTAGAATTCCCCTGGGTTCAATCCCCAGTACTGCAATATATATATATATATATTTATATATATATATACATTTGTAATTTTATGATTTAATTTTTTACTTAATTGTATATTCACATGCAATTGTAAGAAATAATTCAGAGAGGTCCCTTATACCCCTCATCCAATGATTTTTATTATTTATTTTTGATACTGGGGATTGAACCCAGGGGTATTCTACCTCTAAGCTATACCCCATGCCCTATTTTATTTTTATTTTTGAAAGAGGGTCTCACTAAGTTGCTGAGGGTCTTGCTAAGTTGCTGAGGCTGGCCTGGAACCTGCAATCCTCCTGTCTCAGTCTCCCGAGTACTGGGATTATAGGCATGTGCTACCATGCCCAATGATCATATCTTATAGCACCATATCACCAGGATATTGACATTGATACAATTCATCCCTCTCGCTCAGATTTTATCAGTTTTACATGTAGTCATTTGTATATGTCTCTCTGTGTATCTATATTTAATTCTATATGTTCTTATCACATGTGTAGATCCACGTGACCACTACAGTTGACATACAGAATAGTTTCATCACAAGGACCCCTCCTGCTGCACTTTTAGAACTACAGCCACTTTCCTCACCCACCCTCCACCCCCTGCCAAACAGTAATCCATTTCCTCTAGAATTTTTGTCATTTCAAATATACTACGTAAATGGAATCATACAACATAAAACCTTTTTTGAATATATTCTTAATTAAACTTTTAATTTTGAGATAATTCATGAGAAGTTGTAAGAAATAATATACAGAGTTATCTTGTACCTCTGGCCAGTTTCTCCCAGTGGTAACATCTATACAACTATAATACAGTATTGCATCAGGACATTGACATTAATACAGTCAAGATACAGAGCATTTCTATCACCACAAAGATCCCTCCTGTGGCCCTTTCAAAGCCACACCCACCTTCTTCCTTCCTCCCCTCCACAATCCTCCCCATCCTGGCAATCACTAAGCTTTTCTCTATTGCTATAATTGTGCCATTTCAAGAATGTTATATAAGCGAAGTCATAGAGTGTGTGATCTTTGGGGACTGGCTTTTTCCACTCAGCATAATGCCTGGGAGGGTCATCCAAGTTGGTGCATGTGTTCAGTAGTATATTTCTTTTTCTTATTGAATAATATTTCATGGTTTGGATGTACCACAGTTTGTTTAACCATTCACCCACTGAAGGACATCTGGGTTATTTCCAGTTTTTGGCTATTACAGATAAAGCTGCTCTCACCATTCATGTAAAGGGTTTTATGTAAACATAAGATTTCATTCTCTTGGATAAATGTCCAAGAGCACAGTGGCTGGGTCTAAAGCACATGTCTGCCTTTGTAAGAAACTGCCATCCTCTTCTCCAGAGTGGCTGTACCATTTTGCACTTCCAAAAACCATGTGTGGGTGATCCAGTTGTTCCATATCCTCCCCAGCATTGGGTGTTATCATTATTTTTATTTTAGTCATTCTGACAGGCATGAAGTGATATCTCATTGTGCATTTCCCTAATTACTAAGGATGTTGAACATCTTTTCATGTACTATTTGCCATACATTTATACTCTTCACTGAATTGTTTATGTGTTCTGCCCATTTTCTTAATTGGATCATTCATTTTTCACTCCTGGGTTTTAGGAGTTCTTTATGTACTTTAGCTACTAGTCCTTTGTCAGACATGTAGTTTGCATTTATTTTCTCCCAGCCTATAGCTCGTCTTCTTATTCTTTCAACAAGATCCCTCGCAGAGTAAAAGTTGTTTTTTTTTTTTTTTTTTACTTTTTGTGAGGTCCAATTGTGCCACCACTATTTGTTGGAAAGGCTATCTTTCTTTTGTTTGTTTTTGTACCATTGTCACAAACAGTTGGGCATATTTGTGTGGCTCTATTTTAATTTTTTTCTGGAACTGGGAACTGAACCCAGTGGTGCTATACCACTGAGCAACATCCCCTGCCCTTTTAATTTTTTTAAAAATTTCAAATAGGGTCTCACTAAGTTGCCAAGACTAGCCTCCAACTTGAGATCTTCCTGCCTCAGTCTCCCATGTAGCTGGGATTACAGCTGTGCAGCACCTCACCTGGCTAATTTAATTTTTAATAGCTATGTTTAAAAACTTGTTCACGAAATTCTTGGAAATTTAGCAACTGGTTCTCTAAACAGGTTTTGACGTATACTTGCTCAGTCTCCGCAGTTTTGCCTAGAGCCTCAGTATTTGACCTTGTCCCCTGCTTCACTGACAAAATAGAAGCCACATGAGAATCCATTTTCCTTATCTCTGGGTCTACAACCACTTGCCTCAGCCCTGTCCCTGCCTTTTCTGGCTACAAAGGAAGACTCTCATCTCTCCTTCCCCCTGAGGCCAGGCACCTGGTACTCTCAGTTCTGCTCCAGAATTCAGAAATTCCCACTTCCTTAGAAACCTCAGCTCACCTAGCATCCCTCCTCCCACCAGGCTTTCAGAATTCACCACCCTCATCCTCAGCCCTTCTCCCCCGAGGCTCTCCCGACATCACTTCTCTCCTTCACAAACTTTTTCCAAGAATCAGTTTCAGCTTCTTCCTCCTCTGCTTCCCTCCTCAGTCCACTCCCATCTCCCTGTGCAGGACACAGCCTCTCCAGGGTCCCCAGCCCACCTCTCCCTGAACCCCACCTGCCCGATCCCCAGGGGTGTTCTGCACAGCTCGCCCACCAGGCTCCCAAGACGTTCCCTCCCGGGGTCCCCACAGGCCCTTCCCTTCTGGTTGGCTCCCGGTTTCTGCTGCTTATTTCTTTATTTCTTGTGTACTGGGGCTCCCCATGACTCTGCCTGGCCTTCACCCCACTCTCTCCCTCCCTCTCCCTGGGGCAGCTCTTCACTCTCAAGGTCTTGGTGACAAGGCCCCTTGGCTCCTCCTAAATCCGAGTGCCATTCCCTGGAGCCCACCGCCCCCTCCACGTGTCCCCTTGGGTCTCTTGCAGGTGTCTCAAACTCAACCTGCCCCACATGATGGAACCCAACTCCCCTTCCCCGCTTCTTCCCCAGAATTCTCATCCTAATAAATGGTCCCAACTGCCTCAGTCACCATCAACTCCTCCCTCCTCCCATCCTTCCTCCCACTCGCAGCAATCACTGAACACTGTCCCCTCTGCCCCTGTCTCTCCCTTGAGCCCCACTTTTCTCCTTCCCTGCTACCACTGGTTCCCTCTGGATGATGGCAGCAGCCTCCTCACTGGTCCCTTCAGTGTGTCCTCCACATCATAGCCGTGGTGCTCTTCCTCAAGTGCAAGTCTGACCTGTCCCTCACTCCCTGGCTTAAAACTGTCCACTGGTTCCCCGACCCTTGGGACCAAGCCCAGCTGAAGACGGCCCTGCAAGGTGAGGCCCAACCTGCCTTCGGTCTGAGTGAGTACGGACCAGCTGCTTAGGGGGCCTCGGAGCCGCTCTCTGTCTCCTTTTTTTTTTTCCTAAAAAAAAAGAAAACATAGCCAGGCATGATGGCATGTGCTTGTAATCCCAGTATTTGAGAGGCTGAGACCAGAGGATCAGGGTGAGTGGCCAGCCTCAGCTACTTAGTGAGGCCCTCTGCAACTTAGTGAGACCCTATTTCAAAATAAAGAATTAAAAATTGGGCTGGGGGTGTAGCTCGGAGGTAGAATGCCCCTGGGTTCAATCCCTAGTACCCCCACAAAAAAAACAAACATATAATTTATATACAATTCACCATTTTTTTTTTTTGGTACTGGTGATTGAACCCAGGGTCATTTTATCCAAGCTATACCCCCAGGCCTATTTTACTTCTTATTTTGAAACAGGGTCTCACTAAATTGCCGAGGGCCTCACTAAGTAGCTGAGGCTGGCTGAGAACCTGCAATTCTCCTATCTCAGCCTCCCAAGTACTGGGATTACAAGCATGCGCCACTACACCTGGCTATTATGCAACATTTTTTTTTTTTTTTTGCGGTACCGGGGATTGAACCCAGGGGCATTCTACCTCCGAACTATACCCCCAGCCCTATTTTTTATTCTTTATTTTGAGACAATGTCTCACTAAATTGCGGAGGGCCTCACTAAGTAGCTGAGGCTGGCTGCAAACCTGTGCTCCTCCTGTCTCAGCCTCCCAAGTACTGGGATTACAAGCGTGCACCACCACGCCCGGCTACAATTCACCATTTTAAAGTGTCAAATTCAGTGGTTTTTAGTATATACACAAGATTATGCAACCATCCTCACCATCTAATTTCACAACATTGTTATCACCCGAAAGAAACCTGAACTCCCAATTCTGACAACCAACTAATCTTTCTTTCTGTATAGATTTACTGATTCTGAACATTTCACATAAATAAAACCATACAACATGGCTTTTTGTATCTTTCTTTCTTTCTTCCTTTCTTTTGGTACTGGGGATTGAACCCAGGGGCGTTCTACCTCCGAGCTGCACCCCCGGCCCTATTTTTTATTCTTTATTTTGAAACCGGGTCTCTCGAAGTTTCGGAGGGCCTCACTAAGTAGCTGAGGCTGGCCGCGAACCCGGATCCTCCAGTCTCAGCCTCCCAAGTACTGGGATTACAAGCGTGCAACACCACCCCCGGTTCTGGCTTCTTTTACTTAGCATGTTTCCAAGATCTCAGGGCCTTACTTTTGCGCTGAGAACTTCATAAACACTGTCACTCTATCCCCTAGCACCCTAAAAGGCTCTACCTGCTCAGAACTCCAGCTCAGCCTTCAGGTCTTACCCCTTCTTTGGGGAGCCCCTTTCTGACTTAAGTCTTCCCCCAAGGCTGGGCTAGGAGCCTACTTTAGTACCACGGCAGCGTCCATTCCAGCACAACCCTCATCACATTATATCCTTATTAGTCATCCAATCTGTTTCCCTGCAGACTGGAAACCTGGTCAGGGCAAGAATTTGTCAGTCTTTTCACCCCTGCTTCCTAGAGCCTCGCCCAGCCTGGCACATAAGAGGCCCTCAGTAAGAGCTGGGCACGGTGGCACACGCCTGTAATTCCAGTACTCGGGAGGCTGAGACAGGAGGATCTCAGGTTTGAGGCCAGTCTCAGCAACTTAGTGAGACCCTGTTTCAAAATAAAAGGGGCTGGGGCTAGAGCTCAGAGGTAGAATGCCCCTGGGTTCAATCCCCAGTTACCCCCCCCCCCCAAAAAAAAGGCCCTCAGTAAGCCTGTTGAGTCAAGAGCTATTAGATCTTGGGCAGAGTTCACCGCTGGTTCAGCACAGGCTGAAGCCTCGCTGTGAGGCTTCTTATTCTTTCCCCCTCTCTGACATCTGGGTGGAATTAGGGGTGTGTGGGGGAGGGCTTTGGTCAAGACCTTGTATCTCAGAGAATCTGAAGAGTGGGGGTGGGGCAGGGTGAGAAGCTGCCAGTCCAGAGCTGAACGGGGCCCATAGTCGCACAGGGCTTTTGTGGAGAGGGGCTCAGGAGAGGCAGACTTGAGGGACCAGGCTCTGGGCTCCTGAAGGCTAGCCAGGCCGCATCTGTCCTTCTCTCCCCATCCCCAGTGCTGGCAGAGAAGAAGTGTCTCAATGGGCCGGGTGACGGAGCTAGCAGAGACAGACAGCCCTTAGCTCTGGGATTTTCAGCCAAGAGCACTCTGATTCCACCTGTGCTGCTGCGGTGCCCGGACGAGGTTCTGCCCGGCTGCCATCCTGGGCTTTCTGTCTTCCTGTGCAGGTCGGTATCTCTGGGACCTCATGCTTGTGTCCTGGGAGGAGCTGTGGCCCAAGAGAGACATACGCTTGGGCTCGAGGAAAAGAAGATGGAATCTTAGAGGTTGGGCTAAGGAATCCTGGGGTTGTCCCCCAAAAAGTCAGCTGCCACCTTGGAAAGGTTTGCAGGATGAAATCGACCCCCCGCACTCCCCTAGGGGCTGAGGCATCTGCCCTCAAAGTCAGCAACTGCGCAGAAAAAGCAAAGCTGGGACCTTATTTCCAGAAGATTCGGTGTATGCCCCATTCGGACCTTGACCATTGTCATCCAAGGCTCTATCAAATGATGACTGGGAGATATTTCCAACGAGGTGGAAATGCTGCCCAAGCAGGCTTCGAATTGGACAGCAGGAGGGAGGGACCAGGAATGTTAGAGATCTGCATGTTTTGCCCGTAATTCTTTCTTGAGGTAATTACATTCTCTCATCTAAGTCTCACTCTAATGGAGGTGAGCTGAGCCATGTCCCTATTTTACAGATGAGGAAGCAGAGATTCTGTATGTTAGGACGGGCCTGAGAGCTCTGGACAGGATTTAGCTGGGGGCAGAATCAAGGTTTCTAGATTGCAAGTCTTTTCACTGTATTCCCCCACCCCCACCATGTTGGCTACGAGAGGAGGTGGACAGACACTCCAGACAGGACTCTTGTCTCTTGGGTAGGGCGAGAGGGGGGCCTGGGGAAGAAGTCCAAGTTGTATAGGTCTTGCCTAAGTTGAAGCTGGCAGGACAGTCTCACTCAGCCCCATACCAGGGGCCATCCTCTGCAGCATCCTAGACAGCCTGCTGTGGGGCAAGTGTCTCACTGGGCAGGGCGGGGTGGGGCCCTGTGAACTTGGGAGCAGGCTGGAACATTAGGGGAAGAGGGAGGAGCGCCTGGGTGAATGTGCCCATAGGAATGTGGAAATGGTCCCCCAGTGCTCCCCCACACCTGGAGGCTCTGCAGTTGTTGGAGAGGGCATTTCTAGGTAGCTGAGGCCCTCTACAGTACCTCTGGAATCCAAGTTCCAGCCATTGGCTCAGATGAGACTTCGTGCAAGACCCACAGGGCTTGAATTGCCAGATTTAGCAAATAAAGAGACCAGTCACTAAGTTAAATTTGAAATTCAGACAAAGAATTGATTTTTTTCTTTTAGTATAAGTATGCTCTAGATAAGCAACAGATATATTTTTAGTATCAGCATATCCCTAAGATTGCATGGGACATACTTATATACTCAAGTATACGCCTACTCCAGGCAGCTGGACGTGGCTGTCCAAGCCCGACAGAGGACAGCAAGAATGCAAAGGAGGGATCGTGATGGGTGGATTTTTACACCTGAGTGTAAGGTAATATTTTTGTGGGCAGGGACCTTCTGAATATTGCCTTCAAATCTTAGCGCTTAGTTGAAAAATTACTGGTTTGCTATACTTTTATTGTTATTTTATTAGTATTGCTTGGTTTGGCTGCTGGTGATAACAGTGTGGGATAATAGGACCTACTCACAGAACAGTAATGGGAATGAATGAGTGAACGGTTAAGTGCTAGGGAAAGGGGCCGACCATCCAGGTGCAGTGAGCTGCTGGGGTCTTGGAGTGAGGAGGGCCGCGGCAGAGTGACCTGGCCACCCGTGACCGCAGCGCCAGCCCTCCCTGTCCAGTGCTCTCAGGACCACATTCAGTTGTTTGGCAAAGAGGCCCAGAAGGGCAGGTCCCTGCTGCACCAGGCTGGCTGGCCACTTGGAGCCACAAGGCAGTGAACCTGGGGGCCTGTCTCCTTTCTTTTGCTCCCCGTTTTTTCCCTCTGGGCTCCCACTGCTGACTCAGGGAAAGAAGGAAAAGAAAAAGAGGGGAAAGCCAACAGACAAAATCAACACCAACAAAGAGAAAGTTGCTGCCCAGACCCAGCTGCAGCGCGTGGCTGTGCAGGAATGGGATGGAGCCCTCGAGATGCCGGTTCCGCCCTTGCTCCAGAGGGGCCCAGGGGAGGGGGTGGGGAGGGAGTGCAAGGACATGCCCTGTGATGGTAAATTCCTTCCAGCACACAAAGAAAAGGCCCGGGAGTCGCTCAGCGATCTCATCACGATTCGGGGTGGCGTGTCTCCACCAACGCGTCCCATCCCTGTCCCATTCCTACGCCCCTTCTCTGGCAGGAACTGGGTGGGCAGCGGGACGATCCTTGGGCTCAGAGGGACAAGACAACGGGGATGGGTAAGCCCTGCTGCGCCCACCCCAGGCGACCCTGCCGGCCCACCGCTCACCTGGAGGAGGTGAGCTGCGCCGGTGAGAGGCTCTCACCAGCATTACCACATTCCATTCCCATGCCCACGCCCAGCTGGGAGAGGCCGAGGAAGTTGCCCAAGATCACACAGCTGGCAGGCGACTGAGGGTGCGGAGCCCGGGCCTCCGACTCCATCCTGCCTCCCGCCGGACGGGGCAGGGCTTCGGACTCCGGGCCGCACTCGGGGCAGCCGCCGCGGGCAGACCCGAGCCCGCACTTGCCGCGAAACTTGCTTTCCGAGCTCGTTACCCTGACGCGGGGGCTCAGGGGCCAATCTTTGCGGCTGCTGGGTAATCTGATTGGGTGATCTCCCACTTGACACATTTATTTATGGAATCACAGACTCCAGACTAAGCTAAGCCACGGGGTGGGTTTTTCGGGGGCGAAAACGGAGGCCCAGAGAAGTGAGCACGTTTGCCCAGGTCCACACAGCGTCGGGATTAGAGCCCAGTGTCCGGCGTCCTGAGCCCCGGACCTGGCCTGCAGCGGAAGGCGGAGCAGGACCCGGGCTCCTGGCGCCTGTGGGCGGGCGAGGGGCCCGGGACGAGGCGGGGAGGCTGGTTTCTTGGCCGGGCGCCGCCTGGCGACCGAAGCCCACAGAGGTTGTGAGGTTCCGGGGCCGCTGGCCAGTCCTCGCTGTTTTGGGGGAGTGGATGGGTCCTTTCTTAGGGGGTAGCCACCAGTCTCCGGGCACAAATCGAGGTTAAATAATCAGTTTGAAGGGCTGGCAACAGGAGACCCACGGCCCCTCCTGCCCGGGTCCTGGGGACACCTGCTTCCCATCCAGTTGATTTCAGACGCTTGGCTCCCTTGGGGGCACAGTTCAAGAAATGTGGGAGTCACAAAGACCCCCAACTCCCCCTTCCACACCAAAGGCCCCTATCTTCTGTTTAGCCCCATGAAATGCATATTTCAGCAGCTAATTTACACATAAATGAATGTGAACGGTGATCTATATCAAACTCAGCAACAAGCGCAGGTCTAGGGATGTGATTAGGGATGAAGGTAGGGTCACTTTTGCAAGTGGATGGGGCTGGATGGCCCAGGCCCCCCCCCCCACCTCACTCCTCTAAGCTGCACAGAAGCAGGCCTGGCGGACTTGGAGAATTTAGTGACCCCTGGCTCACTGGCATCCTGACCTCAGGATAGCAGGTGATTTATTGGGTACCACCCTCCAAAAGCCCCCCTTCCCAGATCAATTGAGATGCCTAAACTTTTGCCATTGGAGGACTTGAGGGTCTTAAGAAGTCCTCATTAAACAAATCATGCCGAGGAGGCTGTGAGCTCCTCTGTTTGTTCCCGTCTGGTTCTGTTTCTCCAGAGCCTAGTACAGCACCTGGCACATAGTTGGCACTCAGGGAATGTTTGCCAATCAAGGATCTTTACCCAGCTCCTCACATACCATATTTTCATCTGCCTGACCCCGGACCCGCCGGGATTGGCCACATGGCTCCCGTTTGTCCCAGCACTTCCGCCCTTTGGCTGAGCATCGTGGCAAGGGAGGCCTCAGGATTCCTTTGGAAGTGTTTTTCATAATCTAGGCTCCAGCAAGGGATTTGGGAATTCCTTAAACAGCCAGTGTGCATTTGGGCAAAAACACTTGGCCTGCCAGCTCCCCAACATGTCTATTAAAGGCATCCATCAGCCCTCCTGGCCAGCCTGGGCCGGGCAGCCCCAGAACTCCAGGAGGATGCCTGGAACCCCTTGGGGCTGCCCCTTCTGTGCCAGGGCCTCATTCCTCTCTGGGGCCCCCCTGCCAGCCACAGCTGGCCCCTGAGACGGCAGCTGCTTGTCCTCCCTCTTGGGCTGGGGACACATCTGCAAGTGGCAGTGCCCAGATAATTCCTGATTACCTTCCCTGCTGACTGCACAGGGACCGAGTGATTTCTCCAGCCCCCACCCCACCCCCTGGGAAAACGAAGCCGAATGTTCCCGCAGCCAGTGTCCCGACTGGCCAAGGAGATTGTGGCTGTGTCCGGTTCTAGGAAGAGCGAGGCCAGAGTGTGTTCTTGGGAAGGCAGGGAGGCACCACGGGATCTCGTAGCTCCCCAAACAGGGCAAATGGAGCGCAGCTCAGAGACAGAGTGATGCAATAGGAACTAGTGGGGACCAGGGAGAAAATGAGAGAGAAGAGAGTGAGGGGAGAGGAAGGCCTCTTTTGCAGGAGATTTTTCTTTATTTCTATTCTCTTTGACATTAGGCTTCAAGTGGAATCAGGAGGGGAAAAGCAGCAAAGAAGCATGGAAGGAAAAAAAAAAACATCAGAGAAGTCAGGCCGCTGGTGTGTGCTTCTGAGTTCTGCAGGGGACTTGCTTGCTCCATGCCCAGCCCCATGCCAGAGGCAGAGTGCCAGGAATCGTTCCTCTCTTGGGGATTCAAACGCATGACCAGCAGAGAGGGGCTTTCTGGGCAACACTCTGCTAGGAGGCAGTATGGCTCTCTGGATCATTTCTGGTTTTATTCTTTATTGACAAGGTCCAGCTACGTTGCCCAGGTTGGACTTGAACTCCGAGGCTCAATTAATCCCCCTGCCTCTGCGTCCCGAGTAGCTGGGACTATGGGCATGTGCCAACTGGATCATTTCTGTATCTGTGGTGCCTAATACAGAGCCTGGTATACAGCAGTTAATAAATAATAGCTATGTGTTAGGAACTAAAGTCTTTTTTACGTGTTAATTCATCTTATCCTTTCACAAGGCTAAGAGATAGATACTATTATCTTTATGCTACAAAAGAGAAAATGAGTTGGGTGTGGTGGTGCACACCTGCAATCCCAGTGTGCTTGCTTGGGAGGGGGAGACAGGAGGATCACAGGTTCGAGGTCAGCCTCAGCAATGTGGGAAGACTCTTAGCAACCTAGCAAGACCCTGTTTCAAAACAAAATATAAAAAAGGGCTGGGGGTGTAGCTCTGAGGTAGAATGCCCCTGGGGGTTCAATCACACCAAAGAGGGAGAGACAGACAGACAGACAGACAGACAGACAAAGGAAGGAATGGAAACACGGAGAGGTCAACAGAGTCACAGGTCACAGAGTTTGGAAGTAGCAGAGCTGGGATTCCAACCCATGCAGACTGATTTGAAAGACTGTGCTCTTGCTGGGCGTGGTGGTACATGCCTGTAATCCTAGTACTCGGAGGCTGAAACAGGAGGATTGAAGGTTTGCAGCCAGCTTCAGAAACTTAGCGAGGACTTCTGCAATGTAGCGAGACCCTGTTTCAAAACAAATAGGATTGGGGTGTAGCTCAGAGGAAGAATGTCCCTGGGTTCAATCTCCAGTACCATGCACACACACACATTACTGTGCTCTTATTTATTGGGTCTATAGACTCTTGAGAGAAAGTCGTAGTGCAAAGAAAGAAAAACATGTTAGTTGTAGAACTGAAACAGACCATGAATATCACTTAAATCCAATTCCTTGTTTTTTTCAACTAAGGAACGGAGAGGGGAAGAGACTGGTCAAGACCCGTGGCACTAGCCAGCTACCGGCAGACCTCTCATGTCTAGTCCAAGAGTTTTTGATACCCCCTGCCCCAGCTCATCTTGGAAGAGAATAACCCGTGCCCTCCAAGGTTTGTAAACTGACTTTCTTAGCAGCAACAGTGTCTGTGGGCTTGGGACACTGGAGAAAACTGGTCTCTTCTCTTACTCACCAGCCCTCCCCAAGTTCACACCCAAGTTCTTTGGGTCCTGGCAACCCATTCCTGCAGGAAGCTGTCGAAGCTGCAGGTCCCCAGGAGACAGGCAGGGGGTGACAATGAGGGAAGCGATAAAGCTGGCCCCCCGGAACCAGGGCTCTGTCTGAGGCATGGGGTCCTCTGGGGCCTGGGCAGGGACACGCAGTGTCCGGTGTGGACTTTCTGTGCTTGGATTGCTGCCCAAATTCCCAGTTCTTTGGTAACCTGAATACTTAACATTTTCAGGGTAATTTTTTCCTCCCAAGGCATTTGTTCTGGATCACTAATGTCTGGTACATAAGATCATTTCTGATTGAACATATTTAAGACTCATTTTTCCCCTAGACAAGACAAATTGAATTTGGAGCTTCCCATATGAGGCTTTTTAAAAAGATTGGCGCTGGGATGCACTGGGTTCCCAGGCCGATGTCATTTGATTAGTCCTGGCATTCTTTTCCCACTTCTGGGGTGGGGGTAATTGCAGCTATTCCAACTGGGAGAAGATATGATTGGGTTTTTCTCCTATGAGGGGAAAACAAATCAGATGGATAGTTTCTGGCATCTCCTATCTTTCTCCACTGCCTGGAGACACAGACCTTCCAAGATAGAAGCTGCACACATCCTGGCCATGCAGGGAGGCATCTGCTGGGCCGGGGAGGGCAGGGTTGAGTAGGGCCTGTCCTGTTCACCTTAGACAATGTTGGGAGGGAGTGATCTGCTGAAACACCAGTGTGAGGGCTGGGACCAACACAAAGTAGGGTTCCCAGAGTGCTCTGGGGCAGGACTACTTCCCCTATGGCCACTGCATCCTGCTGAGCCCAGGACTAACACACTCAAAAGATGCAGAGACAGAGCTGGAAGAGCAGGGGCAGCGCCCACTTCTGTGTTTGTGGTGTGTGTGTGTGTGTGTGTGTGTGTGTGTGTGCGCCATTAGCCTTGTTACCTTGATTATTCAGGTCACTGGCAGAGTGTCCGGATGAGAGAAGAGTGCCTGGAGGCTTCTAGACTCCTGGTGAAGAAGAAGGGGTGTTATGGTTTGTATATGGGTGTTTCCCAAAACAGCCCATGTGTTGACAATGCAGCAGCATTCAGAGGTGAAATAACCTAATCATTAGGGCTGCCTCATTAGTGAATTCATCCACTGATGGGTTAGTAATCTGAATGGATTTGCTGGGGGGTAACTATAGGCAGGGGGCATGGCTGGAGAAGGTGGGTCACTGGGGACATGTTCTTGGGGACTGTTTATTTCCCTGGCCCCTTCCCTACCCCTCTTTCTCTCCTTCCTAGATGCCATGAGCTGAACAGTTTTCCTGCACCATGCCCTGCCACATGACGTTTCTGCCGTGGAGCTGGCTGACCATGGACTGAACCTCTGAAACTGTCAGCCAAATAAACCCTTCCTCTTCTAAGTTGTTTGCCTCCAGTATTTTGGTCACAGAGACAAAAAGCTGACTAAAACAAAGGGGTTCCCAGTTTCCTAGTGGCTTTTCCTCCCACTATACAGTGAAGCTCTTGTCTCCTCTGGCAACCATGGCTCTTGTCTTTTCCTTGGTAACCGTAGGACACATGAGTGGGATGGAAACTGAGGAGCCTGCCAACCATCTCTGTGAACCAGCCTTTCCTGGGGGAGCAAGACGCAGAGGGAAAGGCATGGAGGTGGGTGGGAGAGAGTCCCTGTAAGGGAAACTTCCGCATATCAGCCTGGGGTTTCCATTTGGGACTTGAGATCTCCCCAGCCCTCCAGGCTTGTTCCCTCCCTTCTACTACAAAGCCGCAGTCTCGCCCATTGCCTCAGTTTCTCTCCCACCCTTTGAGAAGAGAAGGAGCTGGGGAGGGGTGAAGGAGCCCCACAGCTGGGCTGGACCCCAGGTCCTGTGCATTTGCCCTGAGCAGAGAACTGCTCCCTCCAGGGGGCCAGGCTGAGGCAGCAGCTCTTGGACCTACTTGTGGCTGAGCCCAAGGGCTGACATACTGGACTTAGCTCAAGTCATGGCAGTTGGGGGCGCAGTGTTGGCGTTTTTGTCTTTCTGAGCTACTATAGTTTGTGCACCACACAAGAGGTGGAGCTGGGGAGTTAGCCCTGATAGGTTAAGCAGCAATAAAGTCCAATCTTGTTATATAAGCGAAGCTTTGAATAAATGTCTGCTCACTGCTTGCCAATATTTTTCTGCCACCCAAGGCAACATAGCTCTGTGATCTTTAGCCAGTTGCTTAACCTCTCTGAGTCTATTCCTATAGCTATAGAAAGCAAGTATAATACTATTTGCTTTGCTCCACCCTGGTTATTGTGGGGATCAAATATAATAATGTAGTGAAAGTCCTTTCTAGATGGCAAGGTGCTGTTCCACTGTCAGGGATCATTATAATCATCATGCCTATTGTAAATCAACTAGAATAGCTATCCTTTACAACATAGTGTCAGCAACATAAGCTCCATTATGAAGGAGGAAAAAAAGGAACCAATTTTCCCAGTGAAAAAGAGTGACCCCAAACAAAGCAGAAAGATCAATAAAATAACCCTGTGAACAATGACAATCTGAATGCTTTGGTATCAGGGCCCACTGCAGGATAACCAATAACAAAAATGTTCTTCATTCTCATCAGAAGCAGTTGTCAGAGCCAGGGATAATCATTCCACCCTTTTCTAAGCCCAGGGTCAAACATTATTTTTTAAATTTGATGCTGTGTGGTTGGAGTTTAGAGTCAATCAGAGCTGTTTTTGGTTCTCAGTACAAAAGTAAAGGGTCAAAGTGAATCCTCTGTCTTCTCTGTCTCAGAAAGAAATCCAGACTGGGACCATTCCTCCTTTATGTTGGTAAAAGAAGTATCTTTTCCTTAGGGAAACTACCTGTTTCATTCAGCCTTTTTGTCGCTGTGACCAAAATACCTGACAAGCACAACTTAGAGGAAGAAAGGTTTCTTTAGGGCTTATGATTTCTGAGGTTCAGTCCACAGTCAGTTGACTCCAAGGCAGAAACTGAAGTGGCAAGGCATGGGGGAAGGGACTTCGCTCTTACATCATGGAGGCTGGAAGCAGAGAGAACAAGAAGTAGGGGCCAGGAATAGTTTGGAAGGCCCCACCTCCAATGACCCCCCCCCAGCCATGTTCCATCTTTGAACCTTGCTGCATTGGGGATAGGCTTTCAACTCATGAGCTTTTGGGGGACGTTCCAGACCTAAACCATAACTCTCCCACTTCTCATTCCAAGGGGGTTGACTTTTCCCTGGTTTGATTCAAATCTGACCAATCAGAGACTATACGAGGGACAGCTCTGAGACTTTTGCTGGCACAATTAGGAAGAAATTCTCTTTCCTGGGGGGGTTGCCAAAATGGAAGGGGTATGCCTGGAGTTTTGGCCTGTCCCTTTTGCTGCCACCTAAGAGTGAGACTAATGTTGAAGGAAGCAGAGTTGAAAGAGTGATTCCCATTGACATGGGTTGAGCACTAGATCAACAGTGGAAAAGACAAGGGTAGGCGAGCCAGGGTAAGCAGATTTGGGATTGGCTAGTCTGAATAACTTCAGCAGCTCTGGTGCATAGGAGCCGTATCTAGTTGTGTGGTACCTGGCCCTGAGGTGACTAGGACACTAGTAGCCCTGAGGGTAAAAGCCGGATGGTTGGGGGTATGGGCTTTGGTTTGGTTCATTTGTATTTGAAAGACAAGGTCCATTTGAGCTGTCTCTGGGAATTAGCTAAAACTGAGAGGGTCAGTTGCTCCAGTGTCAACGAGGTCATAAGATATCAAAGCATCAGAAAACATGGAAAATAAAAAATATGATGACAACAGCTGGGATGGCCAGTTGCTCATCCTCTTGGAGGCTAGTCTAGGCTTGTTCACATAGTGGTTGGAGGCTTCCCAGTAGCAAGAGAGGATAAGCCTCCATGTGCAAGGGCTTTTCTGGCCTCTGTTTACGTATCATTTGCCACTGTCCCTTTGGGCAAGGCATGTCACATGACCAAGCTCACAGGCAAGATGGGCGTAGACTATCTGGCAGGGAGTGGGGTAGGAGGGTGGACATACAGGGGGGTCCCATCACTTCCATCACAGGGCAACTCAAGTTGCAAGATTAAGCCAGAGTTTGCTGTCTGCTGGGTTCTACTGTTGACCCCAAACCTTCCTCCAATCTTGTTCATATGACAAGGCTTTGACAACCATATCTGCCTTGGGATTGTCTGATGACATACTGCCCAGAATTCTGCCTCCTCTCATGCTTCTTTTGTTCCTAAACTTAACAGCCCAAATGCAGAGGCTACATCAGAGTTCAGCTCTTGAACTCAGACACCCATTCAATCAATAAATATTCATTTCATACCTGCTGTGTGACAGGATCTGGCCTAGGAACTGAGGATCTAGAGAGAAACCAAACAGACTCCAAAGACAAGCCCTGCCTACAGGGGGCCTATATGCTTGTGGGGGAGAGAACTATTAATAAACAAATGTGCAAGTAAAATATATGGCCATGCGGGAGGGTGGAAGGGCAAAGAGAAAAGCAACGCCTGTGATTTACAGAGCTCTTTGCCCAAGAGAGGTGGCAGGAAGGTGATGACTGGAGGGAGCTCAGGGGGTGCTGATGGGGAAGGGAGGCAGACCTGGGGGTGAGCCCTGGAGACAGTGGTGCAGCATCACCTATTGGATGTGTTCCCAGACCTCAGTGTTAGCACAGTGATATGGCCAGCATGTGTTCTTCCTGTTGGCTGTGCCTCTGATGGGAGAGGTGGAGATGGCAGGAAATCTGCACCTGTGTGTTTGGGGTACAGATGGGGTGAGTGAAGATTATATATACATAATTCATAGATGAATGAGCTGGGCAAGCCCGAGGGCTCAGGTTCTAATCCTCAGATGTGAGTTTGGGGCAAGTCTCGTGAGACCTCTAAGCCTCAGTTCCATCATCCAATAGATGCGATGACTAATCAACACCCTGCCATGCTGCGCTGAGTGTAGGAAGGATCATAAATCTGTCCTTCCTGGCTATGGAGGGGGTCCTCCCTGGACTGTTTCCATGATACCCAGATAATTGCTGGACTGTGCAGATCAATTCTAGACTTGGGGTCACGGAAAGTCTAAGCCCACAAGAGCGGGGAGCCAGAGCTTCTCTGCTGTGACTGCCGCAGGCCTGTGGCAGGGAGGTCCACTTCCCACAGCTCATACTGCACCTGCTAGCTCTTCCTCAGAGAAACACACACATTTTATACACAGAAAAGGTGAAGCTGTGAGCGTTGACGTTTCCTCAGGAATTATGTAAGAAGAAAAGAAAGAAAAAAGAAAAGAAAAGAAAAGAAAGAAAAGAAAAGGAAAGGAAAGGAAAGGAAAGGAAAGAAAAAAAAGGGCGGGACTGTCATAACAACCTCAAGGTCAGTTTTTTTGACCCACAATATTTCCTGGGGACATTTCCCTGAGATGACACATTGGCTTTTGGGGGGGGGGTACTGGGGATGCAACTCAGGGGCATTCTACCTCCAAGTACTGGGATTACATGCCCACGCCACCACACCTGACTATGGTGTGGTGGCTTTTGACAGAGAGGTTCTACCTGTGGCTCAGCAGCCTACAGTGCTAGGGGTCCTGCTGCAGGCTGGCTGAGGGGAAGCCCAAGGAGGAGGCTGCGCGTGCCTTCTGATCGGTACCTTGGCCTGTTCCGTTGTGCACTCTGTACATCCTCTGAGCTCAGGAGAATTCTCCCCAGGTGGGTTGGGATGGGGGTGCTGGGAGGGCACTGAGGTGAGCAGGGGGAGAAATGGGGACAAGCTTGTCCCAGACTTCTGCCAGATCCTGAGGGGTGAGGTTTTGAAGGTGGAGATAAGGTATCTTGTTCTATAACAGCCTATGTGGGAAAGTAGCTAGGAGTCCCATTTTTCTTCACAAATGGTCTGAGGGCTTCTCTTCCTGCGCAGTGAATTTAAGGCAGAGGGATGGCTGCAAAGCAGGGACACCAGATCCCCCTTGGGTTGGGGGTTGGCTTCCACAAGCACCCCGAGCCTGGGAGGGCTGGGGCAGAGCCTCAGAACTGATTCTCCGGCATCTTGCAGCTGGCTCTTCTACTCTCTCCTTGTTTGACTTGCTAAATCTCTGTTTTGGTTCACTGTTTCACACCCACACTGACAGTCTGCCGTCCCCCCAAGGCCCTGGGACATCTGCCAGGCAGTGAAATCAAATGTGAAGTTAAATACAGCTCCACATCATATTCCCAGTCTCCCTTGTCCCTCCACCCCCTCCTCCTTCCCAGGGATGCAGAATGGCCAGACAGTGGAGCGGCTGTGCCAACCTGAACCCTTCCAAAAATGTCTATTCTGGAAATTTTACTCAAAAGTAGGGCCTAGTACAATGGACTCCCATGGATTCATTGCCCAGATTAAACAATTATCGACATGTTGATCTTGGTTTTCTAGCCTCATGTATATTTTTATGAAGTATTTAAAGACAAACCCCAGATATCATGTCATTTCACTCTAAACTATTTCAGTTTGTATCACTAATGAACAAGAAAACATTTAAAAATCGCCAGGCATGATGGTGCACACCTGTAATTGCCAGGCATGATGGCACACTTGGGAGGCTGAGACAGGAGCATCACAGGTTTATGACCAGCATCAGCAATTTAGCAAGACCCTGTTTCAAAATAAAATAGGACTGGGGGTATAGCTCAGAGGTAGAATGCCCCTGAGTTCAATCCTCAGTAACACACACACACACACACACACACACACACACACACACACACACACACACCAGGCAATAGACACACCTAATAAAATTACAATAATTCCTTCTCATCATCTAAAATGAAATCCACATTCGGATTTCCCTCATTGGCTCAAAGTTATCTTTTACAGCTGGTTTGAACATATGTCTGTGAACTCAAAATGAAGAGGTTTGCTGGGGAAATTAAGCAAAAGCAGAAAGCAGCCAGGTGTGGTGGGGCACATCTGTAATCCCAGGATTTGGGACGCTGAGACAGGAGGATTGCATGTTCAAGGTCAGTCTCAGCATCTTATGGAGACCCTGTTTCAAAATAAAAAATATATATTAAAAAAAGGTTGGGGGTGTATCTCAGAAGTAAGAATGCCCCTGGGTTCAATCCACAGTACCAAAATAAAATAAAATTAAGAATGAGTAGAATTCAGCCAGGTGTGGTGGTACACACCTGTAATCCCAGTACTTGGGAGGCAGGAGGATCATAGGTTGGAGGCCAGCCTTGGCAATTTAAGGAGACCATGTTTCAAAATAAAAAGGGCTGGGGGAGTAGCCCAGAGGTAAAAAAAAAAAAAAAAAGAGTGAGCAGAATTCAAATGAGTTTAATCTTTGGACCATTCTCAGGTTTCTTGCAGAATTTGCTTACATGCTAAGTAATGGGCTTGTTAGATAAGAGTCTCGGTTCTTTTGCGACCAGAGCAGGATGGAGGCCCTGGCTCTGCGGGCCGCTGCGCCCAGCCAGCGGTCACAGGTGGTGTTTAAATTCCTGTTATATCTTCTCTTTATTATCCTCACCCCTCTTCCTCATGGACCTGGAACCCCTTCCTCTCAGTAGATGCCGCTCCCTGTCCTTGCTCTTTCCCATGACCAGGGCACCTCTCTGAAGTGGAGCAAGTCCCTTCTTCCTGAGGACCCCACCCTTCTTTCCTCCCTCAGGACTGTACAGGGGTCTTTTGCCAGCTGCTGTGGTGAGTGGTTTCTGGAGCCTTGCTTCCCAGTTCTGCAGCATCCACTTCTTTGCAGTCGTCTGACCTTGGGTTCCTCCAAGGACAGCGCCTGAGACCAGGACCCTGGTGCAAGTTTATCTGGGAGGTGTATCTGGGAGGTGTCCCTCAGAAGTGGGAGCAAGAACCAGGGAGTGAGGTGGGAAGGAGGAAGAACCAATAAAAAGTGTCTCATTGAACTGGTTCCTGGGGAGGGCACCTGGGCTTCAGTCTCATGCAGACGGCACCCCACAACTGCCCCTGCAGAGGGTGCGAGGCTGAAGCATTTGTCCACAGACCCCCACTCCCCACCCCCCACTTGGCCAGATGTACTGCACCCTTCCAGCCTAAGTGTATGGGCTGGGAGGGTTCCCTAGGGCAGACCAGTGGGGCACGGCAGATCACAGCTCAGGAGACTCAGGTGGACTAGGGCACTCAAAGCCTCTGCTACAGTCATTCTCAAGCCCTTTGTGTTCCTGACTTTTTTTTTTGTGGTACTGGGGATTGAACCCAGGGGCATTCTACCTCCAAGCTACACCCCCAGCCCTATTTTATGTAGAAACAGGGTCTCACTAAGTTGCAGAGATCCTCACAAGGTTGCTGAGGCTGGCCGCGAACCTGTGATCTTCCTGTCTCAACCTCCAAAGTACTGGGATTACAGGTGTGCACCATCACGCCCAGCTCTGACTTGATAATAATAACAACGACACACTTAGTGAGGGTTTTCTGTATACCAGTCATTGGGCTAAAAGCTTCCCAAACATTTTATCATCTAATCTAAAGACCCATCCCTTTGTGCGGATGACAAACTGAGGCTGAAGCACTGAACACTCTGGGAGGAGCTGGGGAGCTGGGGTGGAGGTGAGGACCAGGTCCTGGGGTTCTGTTACCTTTCTACCATCCCCAGGACCAAGAGGGTGAGCTCCTAGGACAAGGACAGTGTGGAGCTGAGATCCACAATGTAGCAGTGGACTTACCCCAAGTGGATGTGGGAGGATCAGACACCACTACTCTCAGATCCTGGTGTTAAAAGCCTGGAGTAAATTGCTCTAAATTCTTTCTGGAAAATGGGGCGTACCTTTCTTGGGCATGCAGAAAGCTTTTGGGGCAGTGTCTCTTGAAAGGTCTTGCTGGGTTGACCTAGCTGTCTTCTCACTGGATTCTGCAAAGACAAAGTCAACATGGCCGGGTGCTGCCCCTAGACTCTGTGGGGGAGACTGAGAGAACCCCTGAGGATGGGGGCGGATGTGGGAGGGGAACTTGAAGAAGCCTGGGCAGTCGCTACCACAGAGGATGTGACAACACCTCCAGGCCTCTGCTCTGGGGACCCTCTTACTGTGGGTGGCTTCCCAACCCATCCTCGGTGGGACTACTCAGTCTTGTGGCTCAGCCTTTCCTAAGTGGCCCACCAAGGGCAGACAAGATGTCTCCAAGTCCTGGTACCCACCTCAGGCAGGTGGGGGACTGGGGTGGATCATGACACCTGTACCCTGTTAGGCCTATGGGGACAAGGACTAAGTTCAGTCCTGTACCCTTGGACAGTGTCACCCCATACCTTGATATTTTGTCATGCAGACTCCTTTTCTCTGAGATGTCACCTCTGGGAACTCACAGGACAGAACTAGAAGAGGCTGGCCTCTAGTGTCCTTCCCTTTCAGGATGAGGACACAGCAGTCCAGAGCTTGCCCATGGCAGTAGCTCAGGGCCTGGCTGTTGAACCAGTTGACAGAGCTTGAGTCCTGGTGCCCCAGGGCTGGCCTAGGGCACCAAGTGACGGGTGTAGCAGCAGAGACTACCAGGAGTGAGAGGTGGGACTCACGGTCTTCCCAAGCAAAGAAATGAATGTCACAGGACTCCAGAGAGCATGTGATGTCCTGGTGGGGGATATGTGGGTATATGTTTTTCTCCTTCTCCTCCTCTTCCTCCTCCTCCTCCTCCTCCTCCTCCTCCTCCTCCTCCTCCTCCTCTTCTTGTTTATTTAATCTATTTTCTGGGTTGCTCCCCCAGCCGCGGGGGGGAGGGTCACACAGGGCTGCCCCATCTTGACAACAAGGGTGGGCATGTGACACAGGCCTGGCCAGAAAGAGCCCTCCTTGCAGTGTCATTGGCCCCACTGACTGAGAAAGATGCTCTTCTCCCACGGTCCTAGGCACTGAGGACCCCATAAGCCTGGAGATGCTGGGGAACATATCTGCCACCACACAGGATGGAGGGGCTGCCTGAGGAAGAGGGAAATGCAGAGGAAAGGGGGTCAGAGACGGGCCAGGGCCCAGACTTCTTATTAATGTGAGCTAATACAGTCTGTCTGCCTGTCTGTCTCTCTTGTGGTACTGGGGATTGAACCCAGAGATGCTCTACCACTGAGCCCTCAAACCTACAATCCTGCTGGGGCATGGTGGCGCACGCTTGTAATCCCAGTACTTTGGGAGGCGGAGACCGGAGGATCCGGGTTCACGGCCAGCCTCAGCTCTCTCGCTCTTTCTCTCCCTGTCTCTCTCTCTCTCTCTCTCTCTCTCTCTCTCTCTCTCTCTCTCTCTTTCTCTCTCTCTCTCTCTCTCCTTAGCGAGGCCTTCCGCAACTTCGTGAGACCCGGTTTCAAAATAAAGTATAAAAAATAGGGCCGGGGGCGTAGCGCGGAGGTAGAACGCCCCTGCGTTCAATCTCAGGTACCACAAAACAAAACAAAAAAAACCCTACAATCCTCCTGTCTCAGCCTCCCAAGTACTGGGATTACAAACGTGCACCACCACACCTGGTTACAGTCTCTCTCTCTCTCTCTCTCTCTTTTTTTTTTTTCCATACTGGGGATTGAACTCAGGGGCATCCTACCTCCAAGCTACACCCCAAGCCCTATTTTTATTCTTTATTTTGAAACAGGGTCTCACTAAGTTGCGGAGGGCCTCCCTAAGAAGCTGAGGCTGGCGGCGAACCTGTGATCCTCCTGTCTCAGCCTCCCACGTACTGGGATTACAGGCGTGCACCACCACACCTGGCTACAGTCTCTTCTTTATGTAGGTTAGTTTGCCTTAGGTTTCTGTAACTCACAGTTAGAGGAGTCCTTACTGGTACAGAGGCAGCCACTTCCTCCACTGAGGTTGCTGCAGCCACATCTGAATAGTCTCCCCTTGTTCAGGAGCTTGAGGCTCCCTTTCCTCTCCCCCAAGCTAGTACACAGGTGCAGTTGGCTGAATGTTGTGTCCTGTCAGAATTCATAGGTTCATCCTAACCCCCAAAGTGATGGTATTAGGAGGTGGGGGGTCTTTGGAAGTGATTAAGTCATAAGGGTGGAGCCCTATGAGTGGGATGAGCACCTTTATAAAAGGGACCCCCCCCCAAAGCCCACTCACTCTCTTTCCACTGTATTAAAACTACATTCTGCAATTCAGAGGGGGACCTCACCAGAACCCAACCCTGCTGGGACCCTGGTCTTGGACTTCCGGCCTCCAGAACTGTGAGAAATAAATGGATGCCTTTGCACCACCCGCTTAGTGGTACTTTGTCAGCCTACGCTGACTAAGAGAGCTGTCTTCTACTCGTAGGTAAATGAACACCCATGTGCTCCTGTGAGGACCACTGACACGTAAAGCCTGGTGCTAATTGTGACAGGAAGGGAAGGAAGTGTTGCTGAAATCCAGACACTGTGCTGGGACACTGTCTCATTCAATCCCCAAGAGACACCAGTAACTATTTTTGGCCGAGGGGGAGTGGTCTTAAAAATCACCCATGATGACTGCCTTTGACAGGCCGGGCCTGAGTCCCCCGGGACCTAGGCTGAACCCATCAGATCCCTCGTGAGCCACGGGGATGGCTGTTCCGTGCCTGCTGCAAGCCGGGTTCAGCTTTTCTACTCTGCGTGGGTCTGTCGTTGGGCTGCATGGTTTTTGTTTTGTTTTATTGTTTGCTTGGATTTTTGTTGTTCTGTTTCAGTGTTTGGTTTTTAAATACTCCGGTGCTTCTCGAGGCTGGTTTGCAGAAGCACTGCCCCTGGTAGAGAATGTGTTCATCTGCCAGCTCTGGGCTCGGGGTAATCCTTTCGCCTGAATAACTGGCGGCTGGCTGTGGCCAAGCCCGGGTGGAGCTGACCCCGGCGATGGCTGGACGCCAGCCAGGCCTTGCCCTGTCACACACAAACAGCTCTCCCGAAGCCCCTCCATGACACACACAGAAAACAAGGACCAGGGGGAGAAGTTAATTTATTTGAGTTTTTTTTAAAAAAAAAAACAATCTTTTTGTTGTTGTTACAAAAAAAGACAATATTTGCATTCAATAAGTTTTACACTTTGGGAATGAGCCACAGTGCCAGGTTTTATGAGCAAAAGCCTCAAGACAACTCGGTTGAATGAGGTGGGTGAGGTGACCTGTCACAGTTCTCAGAGCAGGTGTGACCCTGGTCACCACACAGCCTCTGCCCCAGAACCTGGGACTTGGGACTTCTTTTTTTTTTGGTGGCACTGGGGATTGAACTCAGTTCTACCTCTGAGCTACACCTCCAGCCCTATTTTATTTTCTATTTTGTCTCACTGAGTTGCTGAGGGCCTCACAGAGTTGCTGAGGCTAGCCTCAAACCTGTGATCCTCTTGTCTCAACCTCCCAAGTACTGGGATTACAGGCATGTGTCACTACGCCCAGCTCATAACTCTCTTAATGTCCAACTTCTGTGCCCCACCGAGTCCCTTCAACATGTCCTTTCCCCTCCCCTCTCTTCTTTCTCTGCCTTTTGCTGTCACTCACAGCCCACACTTTCGCCTCTGCGTCTCCACGCTCTGAGCTTCCAACAAAACAGCCTCCTCCCGACAAGCAGTCCACATCCCTCATCTCCTTCAAAATCCACCCTCAAATTCCTCTCTTCTGGGAAGCACTAGTGGCCTCCCCTGCCCCAGTCCATCTCCAGAGAGCATCACCTGGCTCACAGGGCACTCTGGGGGTCAGAGGACCTGGGCTCTAGACCGGGTCCTGCCACCTTTGGCTCTTGTGGTCTCAGGTACAGGCTAAGCATCCTTCATCTGAAATGCTCCCAAATCCCCAAAACTTTTTGAGCTGTGACATGATGCCATGAGTGGGAAATTCCACAACATGACACTTTGTTTCATGCTCAAAATTATTAAAATATTGTATAAAATTACCTTCAAGCTGTGTGCGTAAGGTATATATGAAATATAAATGAATTTCATGTTTACACTTGGGTCCCATCCCCAAGATATCTCATTATGTATAGGAGCATATTCCAAAATCTGAAAAAAATAATCCCCAATCCAAACACATCTGGTATCAAGCATTTTAGATAAGGGATACTCAACCTGTATTCTCTTATTTTTACAGTTTCAGTTATCCTGCATCCACAGGATGTGCTACACAGCAATAGATGCTAACATTCCCTGAAAAGTCTAGAAATGCTATAGAGTGCAAGCAGGGTTACCTGTGGGCCCCTGGACACTGCCACCCTCGGCTCATGCCACTTTCCACCTGCTGAAGGCAGCACTGGGCTTTCAGCTGTTTGGCACCACCGTGGTGAAGCTTGCGCCATGGCACACGGTGAGTAGGGTTTTACTGTAGGGATGTGAGTCCCTGATTTGTATGTCTATTTGGTGAGCTTCTCTAGCCCACAGCACCAGTCAGCACTGAGCACAAAGCCGGTGCTCAGTCTTAAAGTGTACTACTGCTTTGACTCAAATTTCCTTGGGCAGAGCCACCATTGACAGAGCGATGGTGGCATCGTGGCGGCAGGATGGTGGAAAGCCCAAGACTCTTTGTTCATCCTCCTGAATGTGACCTCCAGCTGAAGGGCAAGCACTCACTCACCCAGCAGTCCCAAGGCTCAGGGCCATCTGCTAAAGAATTTCACTTGCCCACTGGAATCAAAACCCCCAAGAATGGGTGGGAAATATGGCCTTGCTTCGGATGAACCAATCAGACGAGAACCACAGTTTCATATGTAAATCCCAAATAGGGACACTGCCATGTGATAAACCCAGCGCGGGATCAACTCTGGACTACTTGGAGGGTCACACCAGGGACCCCTGCCCTAGAGGTCACTATCTTGAGTGTGGAACCCTCATTCCCTGAGCTCAGCACTACCCCCAACCAACGGCCTTCAGCTCCAGCACCCTCTATCCATGGGTACCTGGCAAACTCCAGGACCCCCTGCGAGAGGACCTGGGCTCTAGGCCTGGTCCTGCAAGAGTTATCTCCTTTATTCTTTTCACCAAAACCACCCTAGGTGGTTGCAGGAGATCAGAAAATAACTTCACCCCTTCCAAAAAGCCTACCCCATCAATGTTATTCAGAAAACACATTCTGGATCCTTTCCCTTCCCGTCAACACATCCCCCATCCCCCAGGTGCACACAGCTACATATCACACTTAACAAAATTCATCTTCTTTTAAAAATAACCTCACCCTCAGGTATCAGCAATGCCATTGCAAACACGGTACCGTAAAGTCAGTCACAGTAGAAGCAAAACCAGTCACTAGAGAACTAACCTGAGAGCCACTTCGCTGGCTCTTGCTCGGACAATCCCAACCCTCCAGTCACTCAAAGTGGGTTTGCTTCCGGCAGACCCACCAATGGGATTGGAAACAGCACCCCAGGACATCCCCAGTCCTGGCTGACGCCAAAGCCTGGGAAAGCTGGTGCTTCGCTTCAAATCCGTCCAGAATAAAATACATAATAAATAAATAAGTGTTTCCGACTTGTGTTGCTTGGGAGTTTCCAGCTGCGTGTGGATGTAGCCTTCAAGGTGCTCCCCAGAATTCTCCAATGGAACCTTGCTCTGAGAAGGTCCAAAGGTCCTGCCCACCCCTTCCTGGAATCACCCAGGTTGCGCTGAGGCACATACTGAGAGATGGAATGGGAGGGGACAGGATGACTCTTGTCAATGGCTGAAGAACTTGGTGAGACTCTCAGGTACAATCCACTCTGCTGGATGGGCCCCCTTCCAGTGAGCATGGAATCATGCATCTATATCTTTGGTTTCAAGCAACGTGGAGTCTTACGCCTTTGGAAGGGGGCCTTAGAGGAGTGAGAGAAATGGACAGAGTCCTGCATAAAGGATGTCCACACAAGGCTCTCTTCTCCTGCAGACACCTGGAAGCCAACATCTCTTCCTTCTGCGTGGTCCCTGGGGAAGAGCAGCCTCTAGGCCTCAGCAACCGGGGCTGAGGTCCAGCTGCCGCAGCATGTCCTGCAGAGACCCCTGCAGCCTGCTCAGAGCCACCACCTCTGTGGAATAGAGTGAGGCTTCCAGGACACCGCCCAGGCTCTCCAGCGTCTCCAGGCCTCTGGTCTGGGGCAGGGGGCAGCTCTTGGAGGAGGCCAGCAGGTGGAGAAGGTCCCGGAGGTTCTCCAGGTCATTAGATATTTGCACCACATTTTGGGAAGGCAGACTGGTGAGGATCTGTTGGTAGATTGCCAGTGTCTGGTCCATCTTGGACAAACTCAGGACATGGTGGAGCCCAGGAATGAAGTCCAAGCCGGTGACCCTCTGTCTGGAGGACACCGAATGCTGTGCGGGAGGAAGAGGGAGAGTAAGTGCTCAGCAAGCGGGCAGAGAAACCATTTTCCAAGGCCCTCTACCTCCCCATGAGCGTGGACGCTCACCCTCTGGGCTGCCTCCTTTCCCCCTTCTTCATCTTCCGAGTCCAGGCCCTCGTTTCCTGTGCCCAGGTCACCTCCAAAGCTCTAAGCCGGTGGTCTGGATGCCTGCCTGTCCCAAACCACCCTACCTTCCACTTCCGATTAATATTTTCAGGTCATTTATTTCTCCAAATGGCCTCTGTGAAGAACCAGCCATGGCTCCCTACTTATTTATTTGGGTCTCTGCCCCCTTCCCCTGCCACCATCATTCCCTTCCACCCCCAGCAGATTCTTCTCTTCCATTCAGGTTCTCATGTAGAACCCTCTTTAAGGGGTCAAGGTTGCACCCCAGGGGGTGTCCTGCTCCCCTCCTCTGTGACAGTGACTCTAGTTTGCAGGAGGGGCTCTCCCCACCCCAACAGCCCACAGCACTCACTCTCGACACCACCCAAATTAGGATACTCTGGTCTCTCACGAGAGCCTTGCTGAGTGACTTGTTTTGAAAGGAGACTTAGGAGGTTTCCTCTATGAAATGCCCAAGACTCTGTCTAGGTTTGAGCTGTCCCTGCTTCTGGCCACCCAACTTCCCTCTGACTGTTTCCTCCCACTGCTAGACACCTAGCCTGGCCAGGAGATGTAGAAATCTCCAGATGGCTCCCGGGGAACAACCTGGTGGGGACCACACGACGTTCCCATTATGCAGATGATGAAAGACACTCAATGACTGCCTAAGGTCGCACAGACAGAGCAGATGGGTGAAGATCCACACTTAGTCTTCCTAATTCCAAATACAGACCCATCTGGGAAAGAGCTGAAGGTCTAGCCTGTCGGACCCCAGAGAAAAGACCAGGGCGGGCAGTGACAGCTGTTTGCAAATAGGCAGAGGGCTGAGTGTGGAAGAGGACAACTCCCTCCTCTGTGTGGCCCTGAAGGCAGGACGAGCAATGATGGAGAGAAGCTGCAGCTAAAACGCTAAGAATCCTAACGATATGCACATCTGGAGATGGGACAGAGGCCCAGCAGGGATGCTGCTGGCAGTCTGCTCACCCACAATGGGACACCAGGACCTATGGCTCCTTCTGGTCCTGGGCCCTAGGATTCAAGGAAGTGGAGTCAGGGAGGAAGGAGAGGGAAGGAGGCAGAATGGGGAGGAAGAGGGCGGCCCTCAGCCGTCGCTGCACATGCCTCAGCTAACCTGTGAGCTCTCGGTTTCCCTGTGGAACAGTGAACATAAACACAGGTCGCCTCATGATACCAGAGAATGCTATGATTTTTTAATGGAATCATATGGCAAAGTTAAATGCTCTTAAAGTGGTTTAGAAGTAGTCACTCAGCCATGAATCCCAGCAGACAGAGGGGCCAAGAGAAACAACCTGAAAGAATGGGAGCCCTGGGCTTTCAAATCCTCCTCAGTTTTAGTAGGTGCCTGGCATTCAGAAGGTGCTCAATGAGTGTTTCTTAGATTATCTGGTTCCAACCCCACTAGGAGCCAGCTCTGGGCTGGCCACAGTTCTACTTTGTCCTCCCACCCCAACTCTCCCTACCGTGTGTGATATGTCACTGATCCTGGTGACAATGGTCTTGATGAGGGTTTTGGTGTCATCCTGGACTTTTCGGATGGGCACAGCTTGAACATAATATAGATAGGGCCAAAGCCACAGGAACTGGCACAGGCATCCACAGCGCATTTTCCTTCCCGGGATGTGCTTCTTGGGCCTGAAAACAGAAGGAACCACATGTTTCGAGAGGCCGGCATCTCAGAACACATCCATCTACCAGTCACTGGAGGGGGATGCGAATGAGATTTGCTTTCTGCCCCGGCAACCATCACAGTCAAAGGCAATTCATTATCTAGACCTTTATGAATGAAACATATCCCCTTGGGAAGAGAATTATTGCCTGGTCAATAAAACCACAGTGATGCGTGCTATAGACCACAGAGCAGCTGGGCATGACGCATTGAATGTGGTGCTTCTAGGGAAAGAGGACAGACTGCTAAGGTCTGCTTTGAATCCAGCCATTTGTTCACTTGCAGAACTTTAGGTATATCGCATAACCGCTCAAAACTCCACTTTATCCCTATAATATACCTATCTCCAGGCTTTTATGAGGATCAAATTAGATAATGCATGTGTAAGAGCGGTAAGGAGCTGTGGAATGCATTCTTTCATTACCCTATTATTAGAGATGATGTTACTTCCTTGTCCTCCCGATTACTGTCACAGCAGCCCACTGCCACATCGGTGGTGGCCTCGATCGCTTGCTTTATTACTTCCTTCCTCTCCCACTGGCAGCCTGAATCCAACCAGCACTTCCCCACCATGGAATTACAAGTCAGACACAGTGCCGGGCACCAAGAACACAAGCGTGAACCACAGATGCCCTCTGCCCCGCAGTGTCACATAGTTTAACAGGAGAGATGAACACACTGGCAGCTTTGTGAGGAGGGCAAGTCTAAGACAGGAGTCCAAAGGGGCCTCCCTGGAAGAGGTGTCGCCTTGGGCTGGGTACTGAAGACTGAAAGGGGGTGCCATGAGAGGCCAAGAGATCAGCAGAGCAGAGGCAGGGAGGCAGGATGGAATAGAACACGTTCACCCAGAATCCTTGAAACTTTCAAAGCTCATGGAACCATGAATTCGAAAATTAATAATATGCAGATCCTTGATTAAGCAGCAAAGTTTTAATGAGATACATGAGGCAAAAGGTAATCAAGTTAAATATATGCAAGTTATAGCCAATGATGCATGCCAAATATGTATGTGAGCCTGAAATAATAATAAAATTTAAGTAAATATTAGGATGAAGATTGTGAAGATTGAAAAAAAAGTTAATCTGTTTTTCATATTCTTTCTCATTTTTGGTCTGGATAAAAAAAGGTAATGCATTTTCTGTCCATAGGTGGCAATATTAGTATAATTCATTTCTGGCACCACAATAAAAACAAGCAGTTTGTTTACATATTATTTATATTGTTTACATATTGTTTACATATTATTTATAATGCTCAGGTATGTTTTCCTTTTTAATCTAAATTTTACAAAAGAGAAAAAAATGAGGCTCAGGAAGACAAGCCAATTTATCCAAAGTCACATAGGCAAGTGGCAGAGCCGGGATGTTTGTGTAACAGAGTTAAATACAATAGTTCTCTCCTTATCCACGGTTTCGTTTTCCAAGGTTTTAGTTACCCAAGGTCAACCATGGTCCAGAAATTCCAGAAATGAACAACTTATAAGCTTTCAGTTAAGTAGTGTGATGAAGTCTTGCACCACCTCACTTCATCCCACCTGGGATGTGAATCATCCCTTCCTCCAGCGTATCCACACTGTATGCATTACCTACCCAGTAGTTGCTTAGTACTTGTCTTGGTTATCAGAGAAACTGCCATGGTATTGCAATGCTTATGTTCAAATGGCCCTTATTTAATTTAATAACAGCCCAAGGTGCAAAAGTAGTGCTGCAAAGGAGGCATGAAACATGGAAGGACAGATTAATTCTGGTGCTTAGCAGGGGTGTGCTGTGGGGCATATAAAGAAAAACTTGGTATATATAGGGTTTGGGTTTGGTACTTTGTGCAGTTTCAGGTAACCACTGTGAGTCTTGGAACATATTCCCAACAAATAAGGGGGGAGATACTATAGAGCTAATCCCCAATACAATTCCCTGAAGCCCCTAGCAAAGGTACAGTGGTTAGGCCTCGGGGCTTTAGCAGCAGACTGCCCTTAGTTGCATGTGTCTGGGAGAGAGCCTTCCCAAAGCACCTGTTCCTATCAGTAAAATGGAGCTAACTCCGCCACCTGGCTCAAAAGGGTAAATGAAATGAACCTGTGATGCCCCTGCCCATAGGACATGTGTTTGACTTAGGGTAGCAGACGTAAATGTCAACTGCTTAAAAATTATTATAGTTAGCTGGGTGTAGTGGCGCATACCTATAATCTCAGTACTTGGGAAGCTGAGGCAGGAAGATCACAGGATCAGGGCTAGCCTCAGCAACTTAGCGAGACTGTTACAAAATAAAAATAAAATAGGGCTAGAGGTGTAGCTCAGAAGTAGAATGCCCCTGGGTTCAGTCCCTAGTACCAAAAAAAAAAAAAAATGTAATTACTGGGCAGGGCTTGAAGTGCTCCAGGCAACACCACCTGTAGCCAAGTCTGTGTCAAGCATTTGGCCCATGGCCTGCCACAGGCCATGTCAACAAGGTACCTGGTATTTCTGGGTCTTCTCCCTGCAACACAAGATTGAGTTGCATTCTTTTCTAAGATTCATGTGTCAATGACATCCTCCCTCCCAAGAAAAATCTATTTATTACCAGATTAGCGCTGGTCATATTATAGCCATTCTCACATAATGGCTACCCTCTGATACCTGAGTGGAAAACAGCTTTATAAGCCCCTTCTGTCACCACCGATAATAAGCTTCAGTGAATGCTGGCAATGAATTGCAGTTCTCTCAAAGCATGGAACTGAGAAGCTAAGTGTGTCTAAGAAGAGAGGCCAGGTTTAGGGGACACCCAAGGGGGCTGCAGAGAGAAGTGGTAACAGGTCCATCTGAGATCAAAAGGGTGGCGAGAGCCTGTTGTGCACACACACATACACACACACACACACACACACACACACACACACAAAACCCTGGCAGTGGAGGATGCTAGCTGTCCCCAATGTCTAGTCTTTCCTTCTTTGCAGTTGTAGAAACTCCCAAGTTTTAGTACAGGCGTCGCCATCTGGAACAAATCCTATGTTTCCCAGTGTCTCCAAATAGGGATGGCTATGCGACTAAATTCTGACCAATCAGATATAAGCAGAAGGACCCCGTTGTGTGCCTTTGCTTCTTCCCTTTGCATCCTCCCTTCGCTCTGATGCTTCAAATACAGGTGTGGAGGCCAGCGTTCTAGCACCATCTTGGACCATGAGGACAGAGGCCTCCCTCGTGCATGGTGGAGCAGGGTGCTGCAGGAGCCACGGTTCCTGGGGACGCCATGGAGCTGAGATGCCATTCTGGCCTTGGACAGCCTGTCTCTGGACTTGTGTTTTGTGTAGTGAGAGACATAACTGCTGCCATTTAGGCCACCATTCTTTTGGGTCTCTGCTGCATATAACCCAACTTAAGGCCAACTGATTTAGTGCACCCCAACATGGACATCATCAGGAAAGAGTGGACATCAACTCTTCCTAAGATCACCTGAGTCTCTGTACCTGAGTGGGCCCTGGCTGGGGCCTGAGGAGGGGAAGGAGAGTGGCTGGGAAGGGCAGGAACTGGGGAGGAGGGATAATTCAAGACAGAAAACTCAACTTCATTGAGCACAGTGCCTGATACACAATAATTACTCAAGATGTATTTGATGGTTGGCAGCTAACATGTATTGGTTGCCCATTGTGGGCCAGGTATAGAGATAAAAATGACATAGGCCACAGGAAAGTGGAAATCCAGAGATGAGGAAGGACAGGGCAGAAGCTGGGGGCTTTCTCAGGAAGCCGAGGTAGTATCACTACAGGTAGTGTATCACGCTACTCGATTCTGACACCTACATTCATATGTTATTTATTAAAAATTAGGAAACAAAACTGTGCTTTTTTGGTTTAAGAATTTACATAATTGCAATGTAAGGAAGAACATTTAAAACAGATAAAATGTCTTGGGTACTTCGGCATTTTAAACAGATAAAATGTCTTGGGGGAGGAAGTCTGTGCTGAAATTTATTATTATTTTGGTACTGGGGATTGAACCCAGGGGCATTCTTCCTCTGAGTGACACCCCCAGCCCCTTTTATTTTTATTTTGAAACAGAGTCTCGCTAAGTTGCTGAGGGTCTTGTTAAGTTGCTGAGGCTGGCCTGGAACCTGCGATCCTTCTGTCTCAGCCTCCAAAGTACACTGGGATTACAGGCATGAACCATGGCACCCAGTTCAATGTGCTGAAATTTATGAGCTCTAAATTCAGCAGAATTACATTTGAGCGGAGTAGCGGACCTGAGGAAATTAGCTCACAAAAAACCACCGTGGTTTTTGTGTGGCAGAAATGGGACAACACATATAAAGTATTCACTCTGCCTGGCATTTGCCCACCCCAATGCATATGAGCTGTTGTCACCATTATTTCCAGAAGGAACCAGAGAGGCCTCACAGAGGAGGTGGCACTTGCTAAGGGCCCTGAGAATGGGTAGGAATTGGGTTTGTGAAAGTGGAGGAGAGGGGCAGCCCTGGCAGAGGCTGAAGAATACAAGTGGGTTTAGGGATGGTGGCCCGGCTGGCCAGAGAGTGTGACAGAGTGGGCTGGGATAGGGACTGGGGCGGGGTGGGGGGCTATGAGGCCGCACTTCCTGCTGTGGGACTGAGAGCAAATGCTTTCAGCCCAGGTGACAAGAAGAGTGAAGAAATTGGTAGAAACAGGTGGAGAGGTTTGGGACGGAGGGGCTGGGGACGTGCTGATCTGCTGGTATTGGTGGGATATCAGGTGGCTCATCCAGCAGCCAGTTGGAATCAGGAGTCTAAGGTCGGAGAAGGGCTGTGGTGTAGCCCCAGGAGCTGCGCAGGAGACAGCAGAGGGACTGGGTGGGCAGGGAGAAAGGCTACTGTCAGCTGTGAGCCCCTTTCTCTCCAGAAGTCTCCAAAGTGGGTTTGAACATTCAGGAGCCCCCACCCCGCATCTCCCTCCCAGCCCACTCCCCTCTCTCACACCCAGGCCACCTCACTGGCTAGCTTTTCTGCAGAATGCCTTCCTTCTCCTTCCATTAAGGCCCTGCCATTCCCTATCTCCTCTACCATCATCCCCTCTGTGGGCGCACTAAGAAGAGAAAAAACAGAAAGCAGAGCCCCCAGGGCAGCACCAGAAGGCAGGCTGGAGGCCAGCAGGAGAGGCTCACAGCACCCCACCATCAGCCCCCAGTTTCCCCTCTCCAACTCTGCCTGGGTCCTGGGCTGTCCCCCAATTCCTCCTTAGGTGACTCCTCCACCCATCCCACATGGCAGTGCTCCACAGGCAGTACCCCCTCCTCAGTCAGGGTCACGTCCTCTCCCCCCAAGAAGGTGGTCTCCAGATGTGAGCCCTTCACCGTCCCTCCATTCCAGGGGACAAGGTGAAGCTGGGGTGGGCAGAGCTGTTGGCGGCTTCTCCAGATCCCGGTGGGAGGGCCAGCTGAGTCAAGGTCAGTCTACCCACTGTCTTCTGACCACAGCAGGGGGGAGTACTGGGGGTGAGGGAGAGTTCTGGGCCACAGAGACACAGAGTTCTCCAAGCCCCTCTTCCTATCTTCCCCTGGATAACCAGAGCTTAGCAAAGGGTCCTGTATACTTTTCTCTTTCTTCTCTTCTCCAGCCATCAGAGTTCTTACACTTTTCTCTCTGGTAGCCTTTGGCTACCAGAATTAAATCCAGGTAATTACGGCTAACACGTATAGGAGAAACTGCTCGGCATGGCTAATCATCAGAGAAATGTAAATCAAACCCACAATGAGCTATGCCATCCCACCCCAGGTAGAATGGCTATTGTCAAAAAGACAAACAATAACGGATGCTGGCAAGGTTTCGGAGAAAGGGGAATTCTCATACATCACTGGTGGGAATGTAAATTAGTATAGCCATTGTGGAAAGCAGTACAGAGTTTCCTCAAAACACTAGACATAGAACTACCTTATGATCTAGCAATCCTACTACTGGATGTATATTCGATGGAAATGAGATCAGTATGTCAGAGACATCTGCACTCCCACATTTACTGCAGCATTGTTCACAATAGCTAAGATACGGAATCAATCCATGTGGCCAATGACGGATGAATGGATAAAGAAAATGTAATACTTCTCAGCCATAAAATTTAAGAATGGAATTAGGTTATTTGCAGCAACATGGGTGGAACTGGAGGGCATTATGTTAAGTTGATCATAAAGAAGTAGAGAATAGAATAATGGCTCCAAGACCCTGGGAAGGAGGGTGGGGAGGATGGTTAATGGGTACAGGGCTATGATTGGATAGGAAGAATAACTTCTAATGTTCGATAGCTTAGTTGGGTATCCAGGCTTGGCCACAATTAAATACTTCAAAATAACTAATAATATTGAATGTTCCCAACGCAAAGAAATGATAGCGGTCTGAGGTGATAGATGTGCCAGTTACCCTGACCTGATCATTACACATTGCATACATGAATTGAAATGTCACACTGTATCCATAAATACATACAATTACTATGTGTCAATTAAAATAATTAGAAATATGAATTAAGGTAATGCGGTATTTGCTGTTAATTATCAGGAGAAAGCTTTGGCTAATCGAAGCTCTCTCTCACTACAAATTCTCCCTGTGGGCTTTTCTCTCCTCCCTCCCTCCATCTGCCCCTTCCTCCCTTCCATCATAACTCCAGTTTGGAAGGGATTTGGGAATGGGGAAAGGACAAAGAAGGAAATAGACAGGGAAGATTGGATTCTGGTCCTGCAAGCTGCTCAGAGTCCAGTGGAGCAGACAGAAGCTTGAACAACTCATTGTAACACAACCTGGTGGAGATTTTGAAGGAACATAGAATTTGAGGCACAGAGGGGAGGAGGTGACTCTGAGGGTGGGAAGTGAGGAGAGCTTTGCTGAGGAGGCAATATATGAATTGAGACCCGAAAGACAAGAAGGTCCCCAGGGGAACGAGGGGAAGCAGGCATAACAGGCTGAAGTGGGGGGGGGGTGGGAAAATCATGGTGGGTTTGGGAGAATTCAGTGTGGTAAAGGGTGGAGCACGTGATGCTAGGGAGCTCGACTTTTGTGGGCTTGATTCCACATGTAGTAGGGACCTGCTGGGGATCTGCACTACCTGGTGCATGCACACATGCACTGCACACACACACATGCATGTTCGCACATGCACACACGCACATACACACTCACAAGCACTTGACCCCTGGGGCCATGTTTGCATTTACAGTCTAGTTCCCTTGGCCAGCTGGAGGCAAGAGACTAAGAGACTCTTCTCTCCTGTCTTTCCTGATCCCTTCCTCCTCCAACCTAGACCAGTTCCCCTCCCAGAAATTTAGAGGGGAGAGAGCCCAGTTCGTCTTTGTTGAGGGCTCAGGAGCTCTAGGGTAGTCACATTTGGACTCAGGTGCATGAAGTAGCTGAGATACCAGAGTCTACGCAGTCACAGGGAGGTGGATTATGGTCGCTGTTTGGGTTCCTGCTGCGTGAGGCTTGGTGGCACTCCCTGTCCCTAACCTCCAGTGTCAGATACTCTCCTCTTATACTCAGGTGATGCTATGGTTCAAATGTAGTTTGTCCTTCAAAGTTCATGTGTTGGGAGCTTGGGCCCCAGGGTGAGGCTTTTGAGGGGTGGTATGGAACCTTTAAGAGGTGGGGTCTGGTGGAAGGTCTTTAGGTCCACTGAAGGCATGTCCTTGGAAGGGACCGTGAGACCCCAGTCTCTCTGACTTTCTGTTTTGAGATGTGATCTCGCCCTCTTGCACATGCTCCTGCCATTGCCATCTGCTATGATGTGACACGGCTAAGAGAACCCTCACCAGTGCTGAGCCTATGCCGGTAGCATACCCCAGAACCTCCCAAACTGTGAGCTAAATAAATTGCTTTTCTTCATAAAGTTACCTAGCTCAGGTGTTTTCTTGTAGTAATGAAAATAGACTAATACACTTCAGTAGCTTTCAACTTTCTGAAGATATTTTCCACTTAGGAGACAAATAAATATATGTATAAAAGAAGTAAGTGTCAAAAAATAAAATTCGCCTCTCTTCTGGGTGCTAAGCTCTGTTTTTGTGGGGGGTGTTAACATGCTCTTGAGAGTTTCAGCTTATTTTTCAAATGCTGGTCACAATATACAATTTGAAAATCACTGAACTAGCCAGAGCAATTTTCTCTTCTTTGCAACCCAAGGCCTCGCTTGAGAAATCCTGCTAACATACTTAACCGGTAGCCATGGTGTGGACGTGAGATTATATTCTTCCCATTCATCAGGAACTACCCTTAGATCTGATCCCATCAGGGATAGCAAATCAGTTTCAAATCCTGTTGTCAACTCTGATCAATTTTTAGTGGCTCCTGAGAGTGCTGTTGGAGGGGAATCTGAAGCTCTGGCCAGAGTCAGAGGGAGAGGGTGCCATGATCAATTAGTGACGCCTGCCCTTACCAAGGGCCTGGCATGGAGCAGGTGTTTGTTAAATATTTGTTGAGTGACTAAATGAAATATTTCCCATTCCTGATCTTTGTCCGCTAACCAGGTTAACCCACTTCCACAGTAGCTCACCTGCTCCCATCCGAAAGTCACATCTTAAGAATTCACTTTTGCGGCCGGGGGTGGTGGCGCACGCTTGTAATCCCAGTACTTTGGGAGGCGGAGACCGGAGTAAGGCCCTCTGCAACTTCGTGAGACCCGGTCTCAAAAATAAAGCATAAAAAAATAGGGCCGGGGGCGTAGCGCGGAGGTAGAACGCCCCTGCATTCAATCCCCGGTACCGCAAAAAAAAAAAAAAAAAAAGAATTCACTTTTGCCCAGCAGATACTCCATGCTCCTAAGAAGCTATCTTAATAAAGACAGGAAGCACTTCCGTGTCCAGGTCTCCCTTTCTCAGACACTATGGTCTGCTTCCTCCACCTCCCATGTCCCCAGCATCCACCTGGGCCCTATTTCTTTCAGCTTTCTGAGTTCTGCTCCATCTGGACTATTGTCCCTGGGTGCTCAGCAGGGACCTGTGCAGGAACCTGGCTCCTGCCTCTACACTCTAGGCCCCCGTTCTTGCCAGAGACCTCTGCTCTGCCCTCCTGTCTTCTCTGTGGCTTCCCCACAGAGCTCTGTGGTACCCCAGAGCGCAAACAGCATGTACACAGATGGGGACTAAATCTTCTGTGGTGTGGGTGAAATGTCAGCGTGAACGCTGATTAGAGATTCAGTCCCAGAGACCAACCACCTGGGCAGGAAGGACCATGACACACAGTTCGCTGAGGAGCACGGCACATCTGTTGTCACATAAGCGAAGGAGCCTGTGGGCCTGGGCATCACGTGTACCATTTTAAAGGAGAAACAACCTCTCCCTCTACTTCTCTAAGACAACTGTGTGGACAGAGGAGAATTTCCAGACTTTTGGAGGAGAGGTGGGAACGGAGCTGTGGCTGTTAGAAGTTCCCCACCCCTTCCCTGGTTGATTGACTTCTGAGATTGCCCTTTAAAACACACAGATACTACTCAGGGAGGCACACCCCACAAGAGCCCCTTCTCTCTCCCTGGCTCCCATGTTCCCCTGGGGGCATCTAGACTGGGGCTGGACAATAACGGGGCTCTGTGAGGAGAGCTGTCCCAGGTGGCCACCTCCGCACCCCACATGGGCCACTCAGACACGCCCGGCATCCGCCTGGGGCTGACGGCAGGAATTCATTGCAACCTCCCTGGCTCTGTCCTTGGCGCTTGGAGCTATTTCCTGGAACAGACAGGGAGGAAAATATTTCCCCCAGATACCAAGAAGAGTTACCGCCTGGGGCTGACGGCAGGAATTCATTGCAACCTCCCTGGCTCTGTCCTTGGCGCTTGGAGCTATTTCCTGGAACAGACAGGGAGGAAAATATTTCCCCCAGATACCAAGAAGAGTTATTTTGGGTATAAGATGTACAAAATATGAGAAGGATGCTCCTTTGGCCAACATGGAAATGTTCCCCTCAGCCCATGTCCTCAGCTGCTTGAGGAAGGAAAGAACCAAAAAGCATCCTTTTTCTTTCTTTTTTCTTTTTTTCTGTTCCTTTTTCTCTCTGTCTGCATGAGATAAATGATCGCGTATGGCTTCTCTGTAGAGTGTCTGAACAGGAGCGACTAGGTTATTAGAAACCTCCTTCCTTGGAAGTTGATTCCACAGACCATCCCGGTGAGAAAGAGATTGCCAACACTCCCCCAGTCCCAGCTGCCCACCGCCCACCTCTGAAATCTACAGAACAAACACACTGGAGCCACCAGAGGGCAATTCCTACCCTTCGAAGGACGCAGAGAGCTTGGGCTCCCAGGACACAGAGTCCGCGCCCTCTGCCCACTCTCCCCAGGGAAGACAGTCTTTCCAACAGAAACACCTCGGCCTCACCAAACCAGCTCTTCACACATGACAACCAGGCCACTTGTCTCGTTGGATCTGACTGTATTTAAGGAGTCACTTTTCCAAAGTGCCACTCTCTTTAAGCCATGGAGACAGGGGTGTAAAGCCAACCACACCCACAATGAAGTCTGAACCCAGCCCAGAAGGAAGAGAGACTGCAGGCCGGGTCGGGCTCTGGGCCTTTCCCCCAGGCTACCTGCCAACCATGCACCTTCACCCATCTTGGTTAGAAATGCAACAGCGAAATGCTTCCAGGTAACAGGCCTTTCCCAAGACCTGCTGCTCTGTCCCCCACGACCCCCCACGTATCCACCTTGAAGAAGGTAACTCGCATGGCATTGCGACCCGGCACGCTTTCTCTGGGAGATTTGGCTTCTTCCAGATAGGTTCTCTGCCCACCTCTACTCCACCACAGTTCTAAGCGTCCCAAACTGCGCACTTGCGCAGCCCTCCGTGGAAAACAAGGCCCGAATTCTCTCTTACTCTGCCCCCTCCCTGCCCCGCCCCGTTCTGGGGAGCAAATCCAAAGTCTGCTGTACCCCAGCCCTGAGGCCCAAAATCTTACCCGCAGAGCAAGGCTACCTCTAGTTTTCAGAAAGGGAAAGATCGCCCCACACACCCAACTTTGTTCCTTCCAGAAAGAAGGACACCCTGATCTTTGGGGGATCTGCCCAAGGCAATTCCCAAAATCAAGACGACGGTCTCCCCCGGGCCCTGGCTAGCTCTGCAAAGACAGATTCCTGTCTTATTGGGCACTGGCGCAATCCACCCCCGAATCCAAGGCTCCCCAGCTCCCAGCCACCTTCATTCTAGTGAAAACTCGGTGCAAAACTGCATAGTCCAGAACCAAGCCATCCGCCCTGCCTCCCGCCTGCCTCAGTTTCTCCGGGGTCCAGAATAGGGTGGGGTGCTGTGGTCTGCCAAGAGAGACCACAGAGAAGGAGACAGGAGCGCGCCAGGGCCTTACCTCGCAGCTGCTGGCGCCGGGATTCCTCCGGGGCTCCATGCCTGCCCGCCCCTCTTATAGCTGCCCAAGCACAACTTGCGTAACTGGCCGGCAGGCCCCGGCGCACCCCGAGCGCCAGCGCCCGCCCCGCCCCGCCGGGCAGCGACGGGCCGGGCGGCTGCGAGCTCCCGGCAGCGGTGCGCCCCTCGCCGGGCCTCGGCTGTGCCAGGAGTCACGCGTGCACCCTCGGGTGCGTCCTCAGTTTGGGGGCGGTTGGCAGAAACGAGAAATCCTCGAGGTCTCTCCAGAGGCTCCAGCGCGACGGTGGCGCAAGGGTCGGTCTCCTGGGACCGTGCTTCTAGCAGCGCAGGACGCGGCCGGGGCAGGGTGGCTCTGCAGAGGCGGCGGGGGGCCCGGGCGGCGTCCCGGCTGGTCGGTGGCGCGCCGACGGCCAGGCCCGCGCAGCCAGCGCTGCGGGGCGGCGGGTGAGCAGGGATCCACCGGCCGCTGCTTCCGTGGCGCTCAGCCCCGACGGCTCCCCGGGGTTGGAGGCAGCGCCCGCCGTGCGCCCAGCGCCCCCACCCGGGATCCGAGGAGTGGGTGCAGTTCTAGTCCTCCCACTGCCCTGGCGCAGGAGAACCGGTTCCCAGGCTCAGGATGGGTGGTCTTCAGGTGGCACCCTGGGAGACACGCATCCCCAGAGTTTGAGATATCTGCCTCCAAGTCTACACGTAGTGTGCTTGCTCCGGAGGTTCCCGACTCTCCATCCAACACCTGATATTTCCTGTGTACAAAGGGGGGTGTCCCAGACGTGTCCATGTTTTCCTCTCCACAGCTGTGAGTGGGTGGTGTTGTCCTCGGGCCTCGGGGCTGAGGAAAGAGGTTCTAGGAGGTTAAAATGATGTCCCTTACAAACCCCAGCTGGTAAGGAGTAGAGATGGGCCAGGGACACAGGTTTGAACAACCAGATGAGGCCCATTCCGGTCCCCACCCCTGAGAGCAGCTCTAAAAAACGAACCATTCCGTTAAGAGCTAGGCGATCATGTTAGGGAGGAGGACACTGAGTACAGCCCATGAGCGGGAACGGTTTTTACAAACTTAAATTGTTGAGGGGAAAACTCCCCAAAAGAATGATAGTTTTGACATGTGAAAATTATACAAATTTACATTTCAATGTCTATAAATAAGGCTTTGAATTTTGTCAACAAAAAAAATTGTGGGAATTTTTTCTCTATTGTATAAGTGCCTATATAATATTCTGGATTTTGCCTCTTTTTAGGCAATGCCTAAAATGTTTGCCATCTGGCCCATCAAGGAAAAAGTCTGCCACCCCGCGGAACTAGGAAGCACACATCGGCTGGTGCATTGGCTACTCCATGCTTTCAGTCCTGCCAGCCCCTCTGTGGGGGTGGCGGCCTGCTCCTCCATCCCTTCTCCAGGCAGAATCCACCTTGCCCGCTGGGGCCTCCCTCTCCATTATTGAAGGGGCCAGTCCTGGTTTTTCTCCCTGCCAACTCCCCTCCCTCTGGTTGGCCCGGGTGCTCTTTCCATCTCCTCCTCTAGGTTGTAAGTGGAGAACAGGAGTCCAGCCATCACTTCTGAGGCCCTGGTACCTTCACAGTGCCAGCCACACCTGGGTGCCCAGGAAAAATTTGCTGAACTGAAGCCCAGGGGTTCCACACACACAAAACAGAGCTGATTTGTGACATGTGTTACTGTAGTGTACCATTGTTTGGGAATTCCTCTAGTCTCAAGGCCACCGGAGGGCAGATTTTTAAAACTTGGGAAAACCCACCTGCAGTGATGACCATGTGAAAGGAACAAGGAAAGTCAAGGTCCCACAGGTCCTGGAGGCGACAGTCACATTGCATTTGAGACTTCCTATGGAATGAAATGTCAAACATACAGAAAAGTAAGCAGTAGAATAATTAAGTGCAACATAATGCTCACCCAGATGCAACAATTTTTATTTTCCATATTTGCTTCACTTATTTATTTTGGCAAAACATTTTAAAGCAAATTGCAAACATCATGACATTTTAATCCTAAATACTTTAGTATTTCCTAAAAAAAGAAGATTTTTTTTTACATAACCACAAGTCCATTATCACACAATTCCTTAACATCAGGAAAGAAACTAGTCTCTATTAAATTTCTCCAAATGTCTCAGAAGTGTCATTTGTAGTTACTTTGTTTGAACCTGGTTGTTTTGCTCTTAATTAATAAATATTTATTTATTTGTTTATTCTGTGGTACTAAGGATTGAACCAAGGACCTCACACATCCTACGCATATTCTGTCACTGAGCTGCACCCACAGCCCCAATAAGTATTTATTGAAGGACAGAAGGAAGGAAGGAAACAAGAAAATTGAGGTATATATTTGTGGAATCCAGAAATTGTTAGCATTAACTGTGATTTAGAATTATACTGCCACTAGCCAAGCGTGGTGCCGCACACTTGTAATCCCAGTACTTGGGAGACTGAGACAGGAGGATCAAAGGTTCACTGTCAGCCTCAGAAACTTAGTGAGGCCCTCCGCAACTTAGTGAGACCCTGTTTCAGAATAAAAAATAAAATAGGGCAGGGTGTGTAGCTTGTAGGTAGAATGCCCCTGGGTTCAACCCCCAGCACCAAAAAAAAAAAAAAAATTACACTGCCACTAAAAAGGGAGGAGAGCAACTAGCTCCAACATGGGAAATTGATAAGATGTTTGAAAAGCCATATTAGAGCAAAATACAGAAAATAAAAATGATATTGTAAAATAATATTTGATGATGCAAGAAAAATTACATTTCTACACAGGAAGGAATCAGATTACAAGATGGTGTGTGTTTTCTGTTCATTCAGGAGCAGATACACACACATTCACACCAAGATACAATATTGTTACTACCAAGAATGGGATTAATAATTTTTTTTTAAAAATCTGTTCCCTGTGTTTTTCTGCTTTTAAAAAATGTCCACAGTGGAGTGTGTGTATGTGTGTGTGTGTGTGTGTGTGTGTGTGTGTGTGTGTGTATGTGTGTGTGTGTGTGTGTGTGCGCACGTGTGTGCCAGGGATTAAGAACCTTGAGCATGCTAAACACATCCTTTACCACTGAGCTATAACACCAGCCCTGGAATTACATTTTTATTATTATTATTTGTTTGTTTTGTGATACTGAGAATGAAGCCCAGAGGCCTTCTATCTCTGGGCTACACCCCCAGTCCTGTTTTATTTTTTATTTGGAAACAGGGTCTCACTAAATTGCTGAGGCTGACTTCAAACCTGGGATCCCCCTGTCTCAGCCTCCCAAATACTAGGAGTACAGGCATTCGCTACCCAGCTGGAATGACTTTTTAAAGAGAAAGCTTTCACGTCCCATGGAAATGATGGGATTTTGTTTTGTTTTGTTGTTTATCACCTATAGATTGAGCACAGACCTGTCTCAGCCTCACTGTTAGGGTTTGGATCTGAAATGCCCCCCAAAAGCTTATATGTTGAAAGTATGGTCCCCAGTGCCACGAGGTTCCGAGACGGGGCTTTTAGGCAATGATCGGATGGTGAGGGATTTGAGCTCATCGGTGGATTAACCCATTTGATGGACTGAATGGACTACTGGGAGGTGGGAGCTAGCTGGAAGAAGTAGTTCAGTGGGGGTATTCCCTAGAAGTGGTTTTCGTCTTCCCCGTCTCTCTCTCTCCCTCCCCCCTTCCCAGCTTTCCTCTGCCATGCCCTTCTGCCATGATGTTCTGCCTCACCACAGACCCAAAACAATGGAGTGGGCCAACCATGGATTGCATCCTCTGAAATCCTGAGCCCAAATAAATATTTCCTCCTCTAAGTTGTTCTTGTCAGGTATTTTGATTATAGCAACGCAAAGCTGACTAGCACAATTATCTTTTTGGGGATAACCACGTGAGTTGGGACCCCTGGGGTTAGTGTTTGAACTTAAGTGACACTTGAGGCCACATTGTGAGGATATGGACTGTCTGTTTGTCTACCACTTGTCTATTATTTTTGCATTTGGTTGATTTTTAAAATATTTTATTTAAAAAATATTAGATAAGCTGGGTGTGGTGGCGCACGCTTGTAATCCCAGTACTTGGGAGGCTGAGACCGGAGGATTCAGGTTCTTGGCCAGCCTCAGCTACTTAGTGAGGCCCTCTGCAACTTAGTGAGACCCGGTTTCAAAATAAAGGATAAAAAAATAGGGCCGGGGGTGTAGCTCGGAAGTAGAATGCCCCTGGGTTCAATCCCCGGTTCTGCAATAAATAAATAAATAAGTGAATAAATAAAAATAAAAAATATTAGATGACAGAATTAAAAAAAAAAAAGCTCAAAGGGGACAAGGAGATACGAAGACTCCAAATCTCAAAAAAGAGATTTTTAAAAAGAGCTCAAAGGGGACAAACAGTTATGAAGACTCAGTCCCACCCCGCCCCGGGTCCTCTTAGACATAGCTATTGTTACCAGTTTCTGTCATGTCTCTGCAGGGATGTTCTTTTTCTACCCTTCATATATGTATTTGCTTAAAAAAAAAAGATGCCCACACAAATGATGTCATATGATCCTATTTGTGCTACTGTTTCTGCCCCTTGTCTTTACTTTTTTTTTTAAAATGTTCAAATCTCCGTAATGCATTTGTAAGAAAAAAAAAACGGCATAACAAATCTTCATGTGCCCTCATCCAGTTTTGATCATTATTAATCGTACTTCCCTTCATATATCTAGAATATAATTTATTACCAGTATATGTAGGCCTGTGCCTATCTTTAAAGTCTGTATGTATTCCATTTTATGGATGCACCATAATCTATTTAACCATATTGTTACTACATAATGTTGCAATTAATATATTTAAATATACTTGTTTGAGCACTGTGTGAGTAAACCTGTGGGAGAAATTCTGATAAGTAGAATTATCTAGTCAAAGGATATATACATTCAAAATAGAAATACATTGCCACATTACATTTCTTAGCAATTGCACCAATTTGCTTATGCAATTGACTGCAAGTAACAGTGGTTTAAGCATTAACAGCATTTAGTTATCTCTTCTACCCAGGAGCCTGGAGGTGGGCAGGTGCCGTAGCACGGTGGCATCATTTAGAATCCTCTTCCTTCTGATCTTCTGTTTCCCTGGTGTCCCTGTGCTTATGGTCTCGCAGGTGCAAGAGGGATGCTAACTCTTCAGCACTGTGTCCTCACACCAGTAGGAAAGGCAGGGCAGAGACAGTAACTTTTCTCTTCTTGAAATTCTTTAAGTCATGGCGTGGAAGTCAGACTTCCTTATTTCTCATTGGCCAGAATTGGGACATGTGTCTACCCTTAGAGCAATCACTGGCAAAATGGAATGTGATTGCCATGACTGATTTAGATCAATGAGAATTCTCCCTTGGGGCCAAGGTAGATGGAGATAGATGAAGGGAGACCCGGTCTTACAATGCCTGGTGTGTAGTGGTTGCTCCCTAAATTCCCATCAGAGGCAGTTCTGATCCCATGACAGTGGAGAGGGTTTGCGTGCACTTGGAAGAAAGAGAGTAGTGGCTCTTGGGCACAAAACAAATAGTGCTTGCTCTGGTCAGTTATGATGATAGGCTTATTATTAAATAGTAAAACTTAAGAATCCAGCCAGGCATGGTGGCATACACCTATAATCCCTGTACTTGGGAGGCTGAGACAGGAGGATCACAGGTCTGAGGACAGCCTCAGCAATGTAGTGAGATTCTCAGCAACCTAGGGAGACCCTGTTTCAAAACAAAAACATAAAAAGGGCTGGGGGTGTAATTTGGAGGTAGAATACCCCCAGGGTTCAGTCCCCAGTACCACACAAAAAAGAATCCTTTTTTTTTTAACCCAGATCCTCCGGTCTCTGCCTCCCAAAGTACTGGGATTACAAGCATGCACCACCACGCCCGGCTAAAAGAATCCTTTTTGCTTGACCCCTGATAACCTTCACAATTACAAACAAACAAACAAACAGCCAGGTGTGGTGGTGCACATGCCCATAATCCCAGCACTTGGGAGGTTAACACAGGAGGATCGCAAGTTCAAGGCCAGCCTCAGCAATTTAGTGAGGCCCTGTTTCAAAATAAAAAAATAAAATAAAATAAAACTGGGCTGAGGGTGTAGCTCAGGGATAGAACTCCTTGGGTTCAATACCCCTACCACCAAAAAAAAAAAAAAAATTCCAACACTTTGAATTTGAATAATGCTTTTTATTTTTTAAAGCACTTATCACAATCTCATTTGACTTTGTCAGTAACCCACAGAAGAAGTAGAGTGGGTCTTATTTTGATGTTACCCACAGAATCCCAAGGTCCAGAGTGGTCAAGGGGTGGAGCTTGGACAGAGGCTATGTGTATGGTCACCTAGTCTGTCCTCGTTTTTACATAACATTCCCTTCTTACATACACACACACACACACACACACACACACACACACACACACAAAGATCACTAGATGCCATTGTTCTGAGTCGAGGTGGCCTTTGTAGTTTCGAACCAATAACAGTGGACTGGCATCTCCCATTAGGTACACCAGGGTCTGAAGGTCGCTTCATAGATCCCCCAGGCTTTGCAGAGTGGCTGGTGCGCCCTGTCAGGTGAAGCTTAAATCTCCAGTGTGATTTTAGATCATCCCAAGCAGCAGCTTGTGTATGAAATACAACTGTCAATCCACATCCAGGCGGGGTCTACACAGGCCTGCAGACAAGACTAAAATGCAACTAGATAATTCAGTCAAATAGTAAGTCTATATTTTCCAAAAGTGTGTGTGTGTGTGTGTGTGTGTGTGTGTGTGTGTGTGTGTGTAGAGAGAGAGAGAGAAACAGAGAGAGAGAGAGAGAGAGAGAGAGAGAGAGAACATGAACCGGTTGACTCTTTTGGTATGTTTGGTATCAAGCGCAAAGAGCACATCTCTTCCACCTCATGATTCCCAGCCTGACGCTGTGCTCCATACACACCTGTCAGGTGCATGAGCAGGAATGGTCTGAGTTCTCTCTGCTACTGATGGATGTTCTCCCTGTTATTTATCTACCAGAGCACCCTGGTAGAAATAATCTATAGATAGATAGAAATAATCTATCACAGCACCCTGTTTATTTCTGCATAACACTAAGCAAAAACTGTAATTGATCAATTAGTTATTTACTAATTCATCCTTTAAAAAAATTTTTTTGAGACCGCATCTTGCTATGTTGCCCAGGCTGATCTTGAACTCCTGGGTTTAAGAGATCCTCATACCCCAGCCTCCTGAGTAGCTGGGATTACAGGTGCACATCAGTTACATTTAAAAAAAAAAAACTGTTTATTTTCGAATATTTTAGACTCGCAGAAAAGCTAAAAAAATAGTACAGAGAGCTCCCATATGCTCCTGGGTTTCTCCTATTAACATCTTCCATTAGTATGGCACATTTGTCACAATTAATGAGCCAATATTGATACATCATTATTATTAACTAGAGTCCATATTTTTATTTAGAGTTCTTCAGCTTTCTCTAATATCCTTTTTCTCTCCCAGGATCCAATTTATCTAATTTTTTTGTAGGGTGTGTGTGTGTGTGTGTGTGTGTGTGTGTGTGAGAGAGAGAGAGAGAGAGAGAGAGAGAGAGAGAGAGAGAGACAGCGCATGTGCAAGGGAGTGAGGGAGTAAGGGATCAAGAAGTCCCTTAGACAAATGGCTCGGCTTCCTGCTGCTGGATGTGGTGGCTCACACCTATTATCCTGTTACCCTACTTGGGAGGCAGGGGCAACTTAGCAGGACTCTGTCTCAAAATTTAAAAAATAAAAAGGGCTGGGGGTGTAGCTCAGTGGTAGCATGCCCCTGGGTTCATTCCCAGTACAGAAAGAAAAAAGAATGCTCCGCTTCCTCCAGCCAGCCAGTGCTGGTGCTTCAGGATGGCCGCTCTCCTGACTGGGCTCTGGGGGACATTCCCCAGGAAGGAGCGTGCTGGTTATGTAACACTGTGTTTGCCTTCTCCCCTTTCCTCTGGTCTTCTCCTTGTCTCCTTTCCCTATTCTCTTTCCCCCTCTACTGTGGACCTTCTTACAAAATAAGCCCAAAAATTTAGCGAATGTTTTTATACTTCCATCAGGACATCTATAGCTAGACCTGGGAAGTTTCAAAAGGTGGTCTGTCTTCATGACAACTCTTTCAGCAAACACATGGTTTTAGAGAGTCCTGAGCTACACCACAAACAAGCACCAAGACTTGAGACAACGACCATTTATTTAACTCATAATTCTGTGGGTCAGCAAATGGCCTTACTCCTGTGTCTGGTGGTTGGTTGGCTATCAGCTAAGATGATGAGGGTTACTGAGCTGGCCTGGATTTGTTTCTGTGGTGACAGATGTTGGGTTCCCAAGAGCAGCAAAAGAGGGCAAGCCCCAATGTGTAGGCGCTTTTCAAGTCTCTGCTACCACCACGTTTTCTCTTCTCCATTGAGCGAGACAAGGCACAAGGTCGAGTCAGGGTCAGTGGGGGAGGCGACTGCCCAACAGTAGCAGTCCAGGGCGGCGTGAGTAAATTGGGACTGTTACTGCAACCAGTCTACCACAGGAGAGGATGCCCACTACACTTAGGAGAAAGTGAGCCAACAGGAAGCATCACCCCCAGGGGCTGAGTTGTCAAGCAGAAAAGAACAAAGGGCAGTCAGATGCAGCGGGGCATGCCTGCAATCCCAGCACTTGGGAGGCTGAGACAGGTTCGAGGTCAGTCTCGGCAACTTGGTGAGACCCTGTTTCAAAATTTAAAATTAATTTAAAAAAGGGCGGGAGGTGTAGCTCAGAGGTAGGATGCCCCTAGGTTCAACCCCCAGTGCAAAAAAAAAAGCAAAAACAAAAACAAACAAACAAAAAACTATAGGGCAACTAGAAGGAATGCTGGGGGCCAGGTCTGCTGAAGGGGAGCATCAGAGAGTGAGAGAAGAGATTCTTTACAAAGACAGACAAAGAGGGGCTGGATTTCAAAAGCCTGCCAACCAGTGCGACATTCAAGATGCCAGAAGGAAGTTAGGCATGGTGGCACACCCAGTACTTGGGAGGCTGAGACAGGAGGATTGCGGGTTCGAGAATAGCCTTAGCAACTTATTGAGGCCCTCAGCAACTTAGCAGACCCTGTTTCAAAATAAATAAAAAGGGCTGGGGGTGTAGCTTGGAGGTAGAAATGGCCCTGAGTTCAATCCCCAGTACAAAAACAAACAAACAGCAACAAAAACACACCAGAGGGGATTCACACAGTCAAGTCACTGTTTTGGAAGAGTAGGCTGGTAGAGAAATACAGAAAGGATTGCCAGGGGAAAAATGGAAATCAAGGTGACAAATTATAAACAAGTGTTTCTCTTCCCCTTTGTTCATGGATTCATTCACTGAACCAAGAAGCAAACATGGAGGGTGTACAGTGCACTGGGCACTCTGCCAGATCCTAGAGGTGCAAAAGCAATGAGATAACAGTCGTGGGGCTCAGCAGTGGGTCTGGAGCATGAGTGAGGGGTAGCAGGGAGACAGAGGACAGAGAGTCCTGCCATAGTTGAATGTCCCCACCAAAACTCATGTTGAAACTTAATCCCCCATTGTGCAGTACTATGGGGAGTAACCAGGTGGGACTTTTTTTTATGTCATTGGAGATTGAACCCAGGGCATTCTACCTCTGAGCTATAACCCCAGCCTGTTTTTATTTTTTGTTTTGACCCAGCATCTCTCTAGGTTGCTGAGAGTCTTGCTATGTTGCTGAGGTTGTCCTTGAACCTGCAACCCTCCTGTCTCAGTCTCCTAAGTACTGGGATTACTGGTGTGCGCCACCATGCCCAGCTCAGGTGGGACATTTAAAAAGTGGATTCATCCACTCACGAACGGATGAATAGGGTGACAGATTAATGGGTTGTCTCGAGAGTGGGTCTATCATGAAAGCCAGTTTAGCTCTCCCTGGTATGTGCACCTCTTGCCATGTGACACCCTGAAGAGCCTCGAGACTCTGCAGAGTCTCCCCCAGCAAGAAGGCCTTCACCAGATGCAGCCCCTCATCTCCCAGTCTCTAGCACTGTGAGCTGAATAAACCTTTTTTTCTTTATAAATTATGCAGTCTGTGGTATCCAGTTACAGCAACAGAAAACAGCCTCAGACAGGTCCAAAAGGCATTTTGAGGAGAACAGCATCCCAGTTAGCTGAACGACCAACCTAGGAGGAAAAAGAAGTCATATTGCCATTAACACTTCCTCCTAGAACCCAATGCTGCTGCTGCTGGTAGAGACAGAAAACTGGAGAGGGAGCTGAATGTGGAGGGGCGAGGAAGGTGTGGGACAAAGTTGCTTGTTGCAAATGTGGTTGTTTAGGACATCTGATTGCAGATGTTCTACAATTAAGGGGGCTAAAGTCCAGGTGAGGAACCAAGGCATCATCTGCAAAGACATGAAAGATAATTTCTCATGAAACTAGAGTTGTTGGGGCCAGCAGGCTTAGGCCTGTGGAAGGCTCTGTAATCTGCAAGGTTTTGAACAAATTAGTGTACGGTGGAGGGGGTGAAAGACGAGAGGGGATGGGAACTCGCTGGTGTGAAGATCAGATGGGGCTGCATGAAATAGAGGGCACCTGGGACTTAGCAGCCTAACATGGCTGGGGAAAGAGTCCTGCAAAGACAGCAAGAACAGTGGCTTTTTCCTCTCTTTAATTACTTAATTTGCCCACGTAATCATATTCTTTGCAGAAAATTAGAAAAGGCTGAGAAGCAAAGCCCTGAGCAGTCACCCCTAGACCCATCACGCTGAGATAACCCCTGTTCACATGTCTGCACTGATCTGCCCAGACTTGGTAACGACCTCCTACATCCTGGGTTGGAATCCAGCCTAGAAGCCCCGAGGAAAGAACAACAGCCTAGTCGATGCAGCAGGCGCTCCCTCTGGGCCGAACGCCTTTCTCCCAGCCGGTCTCCCTCTCCTGTTGGTGCAGAAAGCCTCGGGCCATGATCCTTTGAGGAGCCAGATCCAGGAACCTGGAGCTGAACTGGCATTTGGGAAGATGCTTTGGAGAAGTAGCAAGAAGCCTCCAGAAAGCGGAGACCTGACACATCCAGCGGCTTCCCCGGCCTCACAATCACCTGCAGACAGGCCTCCGGCAGCCAGTCTCGCTCAATAGGTATTCCCCTCTTCCCCTGCTGTTGGAGTGGTGAAGGAGATGGGCTATGGGTGCCCAGGGTTGAAGTCCCTGGGAAGGTCCGGTGTGGTCCCATAAATATGAAGGCTATGGTTCATACCCTGGAGGAATTCAGAGTCGTCACCACGGAAACATGACTGTGACAGCAACTGTCAGCCAGAGAGGCCACAGGGCCTGGTGTCTCCAAGGGCTGGCCCGCGGGGCGCACCGCCCGCGTTGCTCTTGGTTCTGTTGATGAGCGTGTGATCTGGGTTCGCGGCTTATGCTCTCTGCGCCTCTGTTGCCTCACTGGTGATGGGAGCCTTATAGTAGCACCTCGCACGTTGTAAGGATCATTTGGGTTATTACGAGTAAAGCGCTCTGCAAGTATTAATTATTCATCAGCGCAGGAGCATCGCAAGCACGGCATAGCCTGCTCTGCATGGGCTGAACAGTCAGCGGGAAGGAGTTCCAATGTGCCTGCTCAGCTGAGTGGAACACAGTGGCCAGAAAAAAATCCATCCTTTCTGCTTTTATGCAACCATCGGGCCTGCGTTCTCGTTTGTCCCATTATGGTCAGTAACGGAGCTAAGAAGTCGGAAGATCTGTCTGCCCAGGGCTGAGGCTGCCAAGTGCATTTCTCCTGCAGCGTGGTTGCATAAGCAGCGGGGGTTGCTGCATGGCACCCTGTGGAGGAGGGCACAGCTGAGCCACCGCCCCAGCAGCCAGGACCTGCTCTCTCCTGGAGTCAGCCTCCTCCCTGAGCTGTGGCCCCAGCCCCCACCTGTACCTGTCTTAAATGGGAATCATTGTCCTGTGTTTGGAAGGTGTCACTTTGTAAAATAAAGCATCTTTCATTTTTATATACAAGTAATGAGCATTTCTTATAGAAAACATGCAGAGAAGATCATTCAAATTTCTTAGAACTCTACTATCTTGAAATCACAAATGTTATATATATATATTATATATTGTAGTACTAGGGATTGAACCCAGGGGCATTCTACCTCTGAGCTACACCCCCAGCCCTATTTTTTATTCTTTATTTTGAAACAGGGTCTCACTAAGTTGCGGAGGGCCTCACCAAGTAGCTGAGGCTGGCCACGAACGCGGATCCTCCTGTCTCAGCCTCCCAAGTACTGGGATTACAAGCGTGTGCCACCACACCCAGTTTATTTTTTATATTTTTGATGTACAACTTTTCTTTCATCCCTGTGTTTCTATGTGTCTATAAGAAATAGGATCATGCAGTACATATCATTTTGCAATTGTCTTAAGTTTCTTTTCATGTCATGAGTGATTCTTCCATGACATAATTTATAACACCTGCATTGTATGAATATGCCATACATTATTTAACCAATCCTTAGGGTTGGAAATTTAGATCATTTTCAATGATGTTATGTCCTCCCATAAACAAAGCTCTCCTGCATAATCTTGTAGACAAATCTCTGCAAATATTCATGCTTATTTCCTCGGGATCATTTTAAAAGATGGCCAACAGCTTATTGCATATTTTAAGGCCTTGGATGCCCACTGCAAAGATCCTCCATGAGGCTCCTCATGATAGCTTTCCTACCGGAGGACTTGTGAAAGCACCCCGAAGCCACTCACAGGAGCAGGGGGCTGCGCAGGTCACCAAGTGCCTTAGAAATTTCTCCATTGCTAAAGGGGCTGGGACAAGGAATGTGGCAGACAGCACAGTCAATCAATGTGCCACCAGGACATTTAGCTGCATTCTTGGAGAGTCAGGGGACTCACTGAGTATACACGGAAATGTGAATAATTCCATGGAAGTGAATGAATTGCCTCACAGAGCCAGGAAGGACAGACTATTTCTAGCTTAAACAAACAAACAAACAAACAAACAAACAAACAACTGCTTGTAGCTTGTAGCTCTGTGCTTGTAGGTCTGTGTCTCTCCCAGCAGACTGAGCTCCCCATCAGCTGGAATGTGTGCACTCTCCCCTGAGTACCCACCCCGGCCCAGGGATGGGCAAATGCGTCAACTCACAGCCCCTGCACCTCCTGCTCCTGCATCTTCAGATCATCAAGGCAACCAGATTCCAACTGCTTGGCAAAGTGTATATTGAAGTATCCTTTCTGGAGGATAGCATCTTGGAGCTGGTGCTGTAGCTCAGTGGTACAGCACTTGCCTAGCATGCATGAGGCCCTGGGTTCCATCCCCAGCACTGCAAAAACAAAACAAAACAAAAAACCATCTGGAGTACATGTGAGCAATGCATACCAAAGGCATACCTCTTAACTAGCAATTTCACCTCTAGGAAAGACATCCAGGAACCAACTCCTGCCTGCCTCACATCCTGAGCTGTTTGTCATCTTTGACATCGGGAGGGCATTTCCTGCCTGGTTATCCAAACTCAGCTCCTCTTCCATGCACAGTAACATACTACATCCTTAGCGAGCCTGCCCTGATCCCCAGCTGGACCTCTTCTCTAGTGCACGTTAGTCAGCTACACGCGTGACTCAGCTGAACTACCTAACCACAATCTATTTGAGGGCAGGCAGGCAGGCAGAATCACTATCTGTTTTATCTTTAACTAGCCCTACACCTGGCAGATCACTACATCAACAGCAGGTTCCAAAAGTGTGTTGGAAGGATGCACTTGGGGAAAGGGCACTCTTTCCATGACTTAGGTAGTGCTGTGAAGCTGACTGGCCACAGCCGTGAGAAGTGGAATTGCCTGCTCCTCAGAGCAGCAGCAGCATTTCCCGCCCACCTTTGGGAATTACAATCTTATTTTTTTCTACTAAATATTGAACCCAGGGGCATTCTACTTCTGAGCTATACCTCCAGCCATATATATGTATATATATATATATATATGTATATGTATATATGTATGTACGTATATATATGTATGTATATATATGTATATATATGTGTGCATGTATGTATGTATGTGTGTATATATATTAGAAACCGGGTTTCATTAAGTTGCTGAGGCTGTCCTGTCTCAGCCTCCCAAGTACTGGGATTACAGGCATACACCATGCCCAGCTAGCTACAATCTAAAATTTAGTTGAGCACATGGAGGCTGGGAGAGGTGAGGGGCATTGACCAAAGGCACACAAATGGGCTAGAACCTGTGTGATCTGACATTAAGGTCCAGACTCGGTTCCTGAGCTAAGTCGCTTCTATTCATACTGTGATATAAATGTGATTATTTTTTGACAGAAAAGAACTCATTTCTTCACAGTAAGGTCTAGTGTGCAGGACTTTAGATCTATGCCAAGAGTTCCCCTAGTGAATTTCAGGGAGGGTTTAGTTAACCACAGTTTGATTCAAAGGGGCGGCTCCCGAAGCAGGATTTGGGGAGATACAGAAAAGAGCCAGGAGGGCAGGAAGCTGGTATCTTCTTTCCACGATTCCAGAAGCAGCAACTTTTCATTGATAAGAATTGAATTTCTGTTGGTAACATAGTTAATTATTGATGGCAAATTTGCACTTTTGACAAGGGAAAATTATGGAGATAATTAACCGAGGCTGCGCTGGTGGAGGAAGCCAGCTGCAGTCGACCCTTCAAAGCGGGTAACGGCGGTCCAATACTGGAAACGAGCAAGCGGAGGCTCAGACACATCAACTAACCTGCTCAAAGTCTCCCAGCACAGCCCCAGTTCTAGTCCTGGACAGTCTGAGAAGTTGGGGCTTCCCCCCACCCCCATCCCAGCATGTTTTAGAGATTCCTGATGTCCAGCACTCAGCCCAGCCCGATAAAATCATAATGGCTAAGCATGGTGCCAAGCGTCGGTATTTTTCTTAAAAAGTTGCCCCGGTGCTATAATGAACAGCTGGGATGGAGGCCTTGACCTTGAAGCCCTCACCTCAAGGACAATAAACTCACAGGGAGCCCCTGACAGAGGTGACAGAGGTTCCTACCCGACTCCCTTTAGAACCACTGGGGGCTTTGGTGACATATGCTGCCCTGGGCACCCCCGCACATAAATGGAGGTGGAAACCCTGCGAGGGAGCTGCACGTTAGCATGTATCCTTCTTAACACCTGTGATCCCAGTACTTGAGAGGCTGAGACAGGAGGATCACAGGTTACAGGCCAGCATCAGCAACTCAATGAGACCTTCAGCAACTTAGTGAGACTCTGATTCAAAATAAAAAATAAAAAGGACTGGGCGTGTAGCTGTTAGGTAGAATGCCCTTGAGGTCAAACCCCAGTACCACCAAAAAAAAAAAATATATATATATATATATAATACATAGTAATATAATATTTACAATATATAATAGAATATATATTATATATAATATAATAATATATAATATATAAATATAATGTAATGTATATATATATATATATATATATATAGAGAGAGAGAGAGAGAGAATATTACAGTCCAGAGGCTTAAACCAAATGGCTGTTCTGAGCCTTCCCTGTAGGCAGCCGGCCAGCCTGAGTCGGAGCAGGACGGAGCCCAGGCCAGTGTGGGCCTGGCCTTCATGGGATTCCCATTGAGCTGTGGGGAATAAGGATAAAGCAGGGAAATAATCCACATTCAACAACCCAGTATGAGGAGATGCCAAATGCTCAAAAAGAATTAGTCGATTCAATGCTTCCAGCAAATTCGTTGATAAATTTACTTGACATAATCTTTCTTCATCGAAAAAGCAAAGTACGCTTTCATCTTTGCCTAGAAGAGTGATTCTTTAAAATGTCACAAATGGGGTTCAGATGAATGAGGTTCACTGTGGGGACAATGGGAACTTAGGAGACAGAAAATGGAATCCGCACACCTCCACGGTGGGCCGATGACGCACAGGCTCTGTTTGCCCAGCTGAGTGATGAAGAGGAAACAAAAGAAGTTTCACGATCGATGCATAAGGGAGAGCAGGTGAACCCGGGCCAGAGCCCCAGAGGAAGGCGGGCTGGGGCAGCCGTGGGACCAGCTGCTGCACCGCTGGCCAGGTCCAGATGGATTGAGCTGCTTCTTCCCCGTGACACCCAGGCTCTGTTATCCCAACATGGCTGACCTTGGCCTGACCTGTGTGCCCCTCCCACTCCTCTGCTTCTGGCTCCGGAAGGGCTTGAGCAGGGGTGTGCCTTGTCCTCTCTGTAGGAGAGCGTGGGAATTGCTGGGGATGGATAATTAAAATCTCCTTCTAACCCAGAAGACCTCCCCACAAAGGTAGAAGAGAAAGGAAACAGCTTTATTATTGAATAAAATGAGCACTCAAGGGAATGCGATGTGCATGATGGGCAAGGAGAGGACGCTCATCTTTTAACAGAACCGAGCACATCCAGTCCACTCCACACGCGTTCTCAGGGCGAACAATAACTAGTGCTCAGGTAGGTGGACCCGCCAGCACCATTTGTCACACAGTTTATCCCAGATTCACCTGGCCACCATCTGTGTTTGCTAATCGTGTGTGTGTGTGTGTGTGTGTGTGTGTGTGTGTGTGTGTGTGTGTGTTGCTGGAGATGGAAGTGAGGGCTTTGTGCATGCTAGGCAATCGCTCTACCACTGAGCTACAGCTCTTGCTAATTGCCTCCATCCAAAGGAAAAAATAATTTCTCATCTCTTTATGACAAGAAGTAGTTTTACAACTTGGAGCCATAATTAGGCTCCTCTCCTGCCCCCTGAAACTAGGAGCTAGGGGTGCTATCTTGCTTCGATGGGAGGGTTCCCAGGTTCTGAGAAAGAGGCCTGGGTGGAAACTGGCAAGGGGTTTGTTGAGTTTTTAAACAGATGTACATAGATTTCAGTGAGACAGAGAAAGGACTTCCGGTTATAAGATTTATAAAATAATTTTCCTAAGAAAAGGGAGAGGAGTAGGAGTAGGGTATCTCCTGTTACTTAAGCCTCTTTTGTGTGTGTGTTTGTTTGTGTGTGTGTGTGTGTGTGTGTGTGTGTGTAGTACTGAGGATTGAACCCAGGGGCATTCTACCTCCAAGCCACACTCCCAGTCCTTTTTATTTTTTATTCTGAAACAGGGTCTCACTAAGTTGCAGAGGCTAGCCTTGAACCTGCCACCCTCCTATCTCAGCCTCTCAAGTGCTGGGATTACAGGTGTGTGCCACCACACCAACAAGGGCTCTTATTTCTTAATGTGCATTTGTCCTTACAGACTTCAGCTTTCATGTAGTGCCTGCCAGGGATGGGATGGGAATGTTTAGTCCTAAGGGCAGTCCTTGGCTGGAGACATGAGAAAATCTAAGTGGTAGAGTTAAACAGAAATGACTTTGCACCCAACCCTGGGAGGCAGGAAGGGTAGCCCAGTGAGTGAGCATCTTTAGGAGCCTCCAGCGCTTGGATTTGGTGAGGATGTTAGCAATGATGGGTGGTCCTACAGCCACAGGGCTTCGAACCCTTTGCCTGCTACCCTCTGCATCTCATCTGTGTCATCCCCCCACATGCACACACTCTGGGTACCCTCTCAGCTCTGTGCGGGGGAGGAAGGCTGTCCCAGATGCTGGCCTGGTGTGGCTTGTGGCATCCAGGCTATGGCTCCCTCCTCCCCCGCACAGCTCGCGGCTTCTGCTCTACTCCAATTAGACTCTAACCCACTAGAAGCTGCAGCCAATTCTGCGGAAAGTTCAAATCTTTGGGGACTTCATAAATTAGCCTTTACTGCTAAGCGTTCTCCAGAAGAGGAAAGAATTGGGGAGTGGGGGCAGGGGGTTGCAAAGCACAGTTCAGTCACTGCTGGCTCTTCCCAAGCTCTGAGTGTGCATGCAGAAAACAATCAGGGCAGAGCCCTGATTGCAGGGGTGCAGGGAGAGCTGACTGGCCCAGGGAACACTGGGTGACTCTGGGCAGGTCGGGGGTACAGGTGGAGGGAGGGACAGTGCTGAGGTTCGGGTGCTATGACAGCGCTAGTTTCGTGCTGGCAGATTCTGAGCAGCACCTTGAACTTTAGCGGATGTTTGTGAGCATGTGGCATGAGTGCTCTTTTATATTCCTGTTAGGAAACCCAGGCTGTGATCCTACATTTCTGCACACATGTGTGTCTCAGAGACTGTCCTCTTGTGTTTCTGTGTCTGGTATCTCATGCGTGCATGCCCTCATATGCTGTGCAGGGAGGAAGAGTTTTCACGGGATTCCACCAGGCGAGCGGTTGACCGGGCAGGCTCCACCTGTTTCCTTCCATTCTCCTGGCCTCTGGACTCCACCCTTTCCACCGCTCCCTCTTCCTGCCCATTCCTCCATCCTTTGCACACGCATGTCTCTCTGCCCGCCACACCCTCTGCTTTTTCTTCATCTGGCTAAATGCTGCTCCTTCTTCAGGGATGTCACCACTTGCGGGAAGCTCTCTCCAGCCCCTCTGGGTAGCAAGGAGTCGGGGCTCCACCGTCCCTGGAATCCCTGGTTTATTCCTCTGCCTCGCCCACTAGACGGAGAACTCCTTGAGAACAGCTTGCGTCTGCCTTCCCTGGCGTTCCACCCTCAGCACAGTTCTTGGCAGAAAGCTGCTTGTGAAATGAATGAATGTTGGGTAACAGCACCCCACATTTGCATAGCACTTTTCCATTCACCAAGCACTTTCGCATACATTGTTCTAGTTCATCCTCCCCGAAACCCAGCAGGGCAGGAGAGGCAGGTGCTGTCAGCCCCATTTCCTTGGTGAGGATCCCGGGGTTGGTCTGGGGAGCATGTCTCAGACTCCTAGGTCCCCCGGTGCCACCCCCTACCCCAGCTCTCCAGTCAGGAACAGTTGCCACTTTGGAGGTAGGGCCCACAGACCTAAGGCAGCTGTGACCTGGGACAAGCTGGTTCAGGGGAGCTTCGCCCAGAATCCCTGAACCCCACCCTCTGGTTGCTAGAAGATGTGTGTATGTGTGTGGACAAGGGGCAGATATTGCAGAAAATGGATGGAGCAGGGCAGCACGTGAACCTGGGCCCTGCTCCCTTTGACAGGCCCCTCCCCACACTCAGACCCAGGGAGCCACCCTACATTTCCTTGGTTAAGTATAGTTAAGATTCTCCAGAAAAGCAAATAATAGGTCGTGTGTGTGTGTGTGTGTGTGTGTGTGTGTGTGTGTGTGTGTATAAAGACATTTATTATACGGAATTGGTTCATGATTATGAAGGCTGACAAGTCCAAAATCTGCATGACGGGTTGGCAGTAGCCTGGAGACCCAGAAGGGGATGTGTTCCATTTGGAGTCTGAAGGCAGTCTGCTGGAGAGTTCTCACTTACTTGGGGAGGGTCAGTTGCTTTGTTCTATTTAGGCTTTCAACTGATTGGGTGAGGCCTGCCCACATTATGAAGGGTAATCTGCTTACTCAAAGCCCACCAATTTAAATGTTAATCTTTTCCAAACTCCCCCACAGAAACATCCAGAACAATGTTTGGCCAACCATCTAGGCATGATGGCCCAGCCCAGTTTGACACGTAAAATTAATCATCACTGTAAGGGATTGCTGGGATCCTCTCCAGGACACAGAGAAGGGGAGGCAAATTGCTGAGTCCCAAACATTACTTCAGCTCTCCCTGCTCCCTTTATAATGAAACAGGAGTAAATGGATGGATGGGTGGATGGATGGGAGAATGGATGGATAGAAGAAAGAAAGGATGGGGTGATGAGTGGATGGATGGATGGATGGATGGATGGATGGGAGGATGGATGGGAGGATAGGTGAATGGATGTATGTATGTATGGGAGAATGGATGGATAGAAGAAAGGATGGGAGGCTGAGTGGATGAATGGATGGATGGATGGATGGATGGGAGGATGGATGGGTGTATGTATGTTTGGGAGAATGGATGGATAGAAGAAAGAAAGGATGGGAGGATGGATGGATGGGAGAATGGATGGATAGAAAGAAGAAAGGATGGGAGGATGGATGGATGGATGGATGGATGGATGGGAGTATAGGTGAATGTATGTATGTATGTATGTATGTATGGGAGAATGGATGGATAGAAGGAAGAAAGGATGGGAGGATGGATGGATGGATGGATAGATGGATGGGAGGATGGAGAATAGATGGAGGAAAGGATAGGAGGATGGGTGGATGGATGGATGAATGCATGGATGGGAGGATGGAAGGATGAATGTATGCATGGATAGGAGAATGGATGGATGATGGGTAGATGTATTAATGAGTAGATAGATGGATGGATAAAAAGATAGGAATAGACAGACACTGGTACTGGCAACTAGTAACTTTTCAGTTAGTTTAGACTGAAATTTTCCAAAAAACAAGGCTAGAGATTGACAGACCAGAATAATCAATTTATCCAACTCTAAATTTTTACATGAGGAAAATGGTGCTGAGAGAAGAGTGACTTCCTCAAGGCCACACATGGGTAGAGGTTCTGCTGCTTTCCAGTCTGTTTTCTGGCACCGACACAGGAGTGAGGTGACTGACCGGTGAGGCTAGGTTGCAGGAGCAAACCGACTCTGAAATCACAGGCTCTCTACCTCCTGGGCTTCCGTGCATTCACAGTGGCCCGCTCAGGTTGGTGGAGGGGCTCTACCCCGTATCCTGCCCTGACTCCTCAACCTGTGGCTTCCATGGCCCCTAAGGCAGGAGAAGAGAGAGAGCTGGCATGCCGGGTGCCGGCTCTGCATGCTGCAGCCCAGAAGCAATATCTGACACTTTTCCTACCAGGCACATGGCCCCCAACTCACAGAAAAGGGCTAGAAATGCCAGTGAGCACATGGCTATTTGGGGAGAAACAAGAGTTTCTGCCATAATTTGTCATCTCTGTGTAGGGATCCAGCGTTTTCTTTTCTACATCTTTGAACCAAATGAGTTGGCCCAGGATATCTCAGAACCCCAAAGGGTCTCCTTGGGCTCTGAGATCCTCTGAGGGGTCTGAGTTTACACTGCACAGTATGCCTCTGCCCTTCACTACTGCAGATGTGCGGTGCTTTGTGTGTGTGAGGGTTGGGGGGAAACACCCCCTTCCTCCTTTCCATGGAAACAAGCGGAGACCGAGCCACTCGGCCGTTTTCAGCCACGGCACAGCAGAAGCACCCAGGAAGTCCTGGGTCCCCTCCCCCCTCACTGTTATACACTCACTTTCAGGACATTGGCCATCTCTATCTTCAGGCTGTTAAAACTTATTCCTTCCAGGATGTGGTTTGTTCATAAGTATTGATCAGGCATGACAGTTATAAGAACTTCATGGGTGCACATCACTAGTACCCCACAAGCTGTTTATTTCCTTTGACACTACTTGACAGTACTTGGAACACACTGCCAGCAAGGTTTGAATTCCTTGTCTCCCCAAAGGCAATAATAATTAAAGCATTCATTTCTGGTGGCATTGGTGTCCTTTGAATAAATTTAAATAGAAATTTTTATTTTTCTGTGGGGGGGTACTGGGGATTGAACCCAGGGGCATTCTACCTCCCACCTACACCCCCAGCCCTTTTTAATTTTTGTTTTGGAACAGGGTCTTGCTAGGTTGCTGAGAGTCTTGCTACATTGCTGAGGCTGTCATCGAACTTGCGATCTTCCTATCTCAGCCTCCCCAAGTACTGGGATTACAGGTGTGTACCACCACACCCAGCTTAAATAGAGATTTTTATTAAAATAACTGAGAACAGCCGGGAGTGGTGGCGCACGCTTGTAATCCCAGTACTTGGGAGGCTGAGACCAGAGGACCCAGGTTTGCGGCCAGTCTCAGCTATTTAATGAGGCCCTCTGCAACTTAGTGAGATGCTGTTTCAAAATAAAGAATAAAAAATAGGGCTGAGAGTATAGCTCGCAGGTAGAATGCCCCTGGGTTTAATCCCCAATACCACACACACACACACACA
>PVJS01001759.1:67026-92649 GCA_004027185.1 Glis glis
TTTTTTTTTTTTTTTTTTTGTGGTACCGGGGATTGAACCCAGGGGCGTTCTACCTCCGCTCTACACCCCCGGCCCTATTTTTTTTTTTTTACTTTATTTTGAAACCGGGTCTCACGAAGTTGCGGAGGGCCTCACTAGGGAGAGAGGGAGAGAGAGAGAGAGACAGGGAGAGAGAGAGAGAGCTGAGGCTGGCCCCAAAGCCGGATCCTCCGGTCTCCACCTCCCAAAGTACTGGGATTACAAGCGTGCGCCACCATGCCTGGCTAGTCCTGGTTCTTCTTTAGACTTAGGTAGAGTTAATTGACTAAATCATTCCACTTTCTTAGGTGTGTACCAATTCTGGTCAGATTTGTCAGGAATCCTGGTCCATGGCTTCTCTCAGCCTTGATCTTCAATGTCTAATTAAGGGCCTTCTCTTGACCCATACAACTTCTGTGAAGAAAGCTTTGGGCCGCATTTCCTTGTTGTCTGCAGAGAGAAAGAATAAATTATAGTAAGGTGTGATGTTCCCAGAATGTTTGAAACTCATAACTGCCTTTCTCTGAATCAGCAGGAGGATTTTCTTTACTTGGACTCCTCAGTCTCGGCTCTTGGTTGAGTTTGTTATCGCTAATCTCCACAGAGATGTCCCTCAACAACAAGGGCCCTGATGAGGTTAGATTGCAAACTGACCCTTTATGTCGCCTGACTTTGCAAAGTCTGCTTTTTGGTAGGTACAAAGCAGGTCATTCTAGAACACGACTTTTAAAGTGCTTTTAAGCAGAAGGTGACGCAGAGACACAAAGTGACTTCTGCCTGAGCCTCCCCGTGTGCTCAGCAAGATCCCAGGGGATGTGAAAATAAAAAAGTGCTGAAGGAGCTTTCAGCCAATCTAGGTGGAGGTGCCTGGGGAGTCAGGTACAAAGCACCGCGGCCAACCCTGTTTCCTGCATTGAAGCAGGTGCTGCAGGTCTGAAGTCTCCCTTCAGGAGTCAGTGTTGATTTCTGCTTCCTCACCAGGCCTCCTATGCACTTGCTGATGGTGCATGAAAAGAGAGCTGGAGGATGAGGGGGTTGGAGTTCCGTAGCCACAGAGCTGAGTCCTCTATCCGCAGATGTGGCGAGGAGGGCCAGAGAGCCAGGAAGGACACCTGCTAGAGTGTGCTAGGTTCTGGAACCAGAGAGCCAGGAAGGACACCTGCTAGAGTGTGCTAGGTTCTGGAACCAGAGAGCCAGGAAGGACACCTGCTGGGGGTGGTGGGTTCTGGCAGGGAGATATTCCTGGAGGCGGTCAGCCTGTTTCATCCTGGGTATTTGGGAAGAGTTTGGAGAAGCGTTTGGCATGAGTGGAGCTCCTCTCCTTAGTAAAGCTGAGCCATGTTGGTTAATGGAGCTACCCGATGCGGTTCTTCTCAATAGTACCCAAGTGAGGTCTCAGTTCTGTGGCCACAGCTGCACTAGGTGGGGGGAGGAGGGAGTGAGAACATTGCTTGTGGGTGCTGTATATATAGAAATCGTTACCATTTATTGAGTGCTTGCTGAGAGCCAGGCTCTCTGGGAAATGTTTACTTCATTATCTTATTTGTTAAGATGCACAGTGTTCTCTTTGAAGGGCTCATCTAGCTTGAGAATAAGCTGGGAGCAGGGAGGATTCAACAGGGTAAGGTCTCAGTGCCAGTTGCCCCTCTACAGTGCAGATCACCTGGAGAAAAAACACCCTGGCCTCCCAGGTACCGCTGCCCCTGTCTCCTTGGTTCCCCCCCCCCACACACACACACACACTCAGTGCTGGGGCGAGCAGACCTGTCTCTAGAGCAGGCTGTGCCCAGGCTGGCTTTGCCTCAGGAAGGAACGCTCATTCCACCATCTTGTTTCATCTCCACCATAATCCTATGAGGGAGGATAATTTTTTAAACCCCATTTTACAGATGAGGACACAAGGGCACAGAGGGAATGAGGATATGCTCACAGTCTGGCAGCTAGAACCTGGCAGAGCTGAGTTCTACCCATGTTCAATCCAACTGTCACCCCTTATGGGAGTCCTGATTCATTCCACACAGCCCCGCCCTTTGGCTTCTTGGTTGGGTGACTGGGCACACTGAGAATCTTAGGCAGGGTTAAGGGGGTCTGAAGAATTGTGGAAAAGTTTCAATTATCCTGTAAAGTAGATGAAAAAACAGACAAGAACAGAATCCAATCTGGATTGTAGATTGTATTAGTCAGCTGGCTGTGTAACAATACCAGGAACTGGGTGGCTTAAATGGCTGAAATTCATATTATCATAGTTCTGAAGGTTGTAAGTCCAGGAGGGAGGTGCCCACCTGTGGTTTCTGCGGAGGTCTCTCTCCTTGGCTTGCAGACACAGCCTCTCATTGCGTCCTCACTTGGCCTTATCTCTGGGCATGCTCATCCCTGGTGTCTTTTGTGTCTAGATTTCTTCTTCCTAAAAGGACACCAATCAGATTGGATTGTAGTCCCACCCTTATGACTTTATGTAAACTTAATTACCTCCCAAAAGTCCCATCTCCAAAGTCACATTAGGGTTTAGGGCTTCAACAAACGAATGTTGGGGAGACACAATTCAGGTCATAAGACATTCTTCAAAGCTCTTTCTCCTGCCCACAGGAGCCCCACAGCCATGGGCACAGTCAATCCAGGGTCCACCCTCTCTCTGCAAGACTTGAGGGTAGACACTCCCTTCCTGGAAGCCACATCAATGAGAGACCACTGCTCCACTGAGAATTCAATGAAGGCTTTTCCCAAAACACTACTGCACACTCCTACAACTCCACACAAAACCAACAGTCACATGTAATTTTCACTTCAGGTATAGCTTTCATATTTAAAATCTCACTGACTGAAGCCATAGTCCCCTATCTGATCAGAGTTTCTTTCAACATTAAAAGTGTTTTTTTTTTAAACCAGGTACGGTGGCACACACCTATAATCCCAGTATTTGGGAGGCTGGGACAGGAGGATCTCAGGTTCAAAGCCAGCCTCAGCAACTTAGTGAGGCTCTCAGCAACTTAGTGAGACCCTGTTTCAAAATAAAAAATAAAATCAGTCTGGGGGTGTAGCGCAGAGGTAGAATGCCCCTGGGTTCAATCCCTAGTACCATACACACACAAAAAGTGATTTTTAAAAAAGTGTCCTCAATCCGGGTTCACGGCCAGCCTCAGCTACTCAGTGAGGGCCTCTGCAACTTCGTGAGACCCGGTTTCAAAATAAAGTACAAAAAATAGGGCCAGAGGTGTAGCTCAGAGGTAGAACGCCCCTGGGTTCAATCCCCGGTACTGCAAAAAAAAAAAAAAGAAGTGTCCTCAAGGAGCCAGGCATGGTGGTACACGCCTGTAATCCCAGTACTTGGGAGTTTGAAACAGGAGGATCACAGGTTCAAGGCCAGCCTCAACAACTTAGTGAGGCCCTCAACAACTTAGTGAGACCTTGTTTCATAACAAAAATAAAATAGTGCTGGGGATGTAGCTCAGAGGTAAAATGTCTCTAGGTTCAATCTTTAGTGCCAAGAAAAAAAAATCCTCAAGCTTTCTAAGCTTCAGAGGGCGCTGTTCTTTCCATACACAAAACCGATTCCTCTGATCCCATTGCCATCTCTGAAACAGAAACCATACATTCCTTGGTAAACTAGCAGCGGAAGGAGAACAAGAGGAAGGAGGACGTCAGGCATGGAGGTGCACACCTGCAATTTCAGTACTAGGGAGGCTGAGATAGGAGGATCACAAGTCAAGGACAGCCTCAGAAACTCAGTGAGACCCTGTTTCAAAATAAAATATAAAATAAGGCTGGTGGTCAGAGGTAGGTCAGAGGTAGAATGTCCCTAGGTAGGTTCAATTCCTAGTACCACCACCACCAAACAAAACAGAACAAAACAAAACAAAACAAACAAACAGGAGGAGGAGAAGGAAGGGGAATACAAGGGGGAGGAGGAGAGAGGAGAGGAAGAGATAGGAACCATCTTCATCCTGATTTGTCGTCATCCTGGTTTGTCATTTCCATGGTGTAAATACTCCCACCATAATAGACTTTAAGCAACCAGTGATTTATTTTTTTTATGTTTTTATTGGTGCATCGTAGTCCCACATCACAATGAGGAATCAGTGATTTAAAACTTAGCTCACAATGCTTCTGAATATTTTCACTTGGCTTGTCATGAACTGAATGGTCCAGTACAGCACTGCTTGTCCCACTCATGTTCTCCCAAACCCAATTTGTAGAATTTAATCTGGGTCAAGGGACAATCAGGGATCTTGATCAAAATGAGGTCAACTGGGCCCCCAGGACTTGATCTCACTACTTTATTTCCATCCTCATCATGCTTTACCCCTGTGCACCAGCCACAAATCCATGTATACATAATACATGCCCCTGGCAAACATTCCTAACACAGAAGAATCACCCACCCCTGGAGGCCAGAGTCACCCCGCTGGCCATGAGAATTCTCAGAGGACCTTGGTCTGCATCGGAAGAGTCAAAAGTTAATTAGGAGCAAGTGGGGTCGGATTGATGGCAGGTGTAAACGCTGCCCGAGCACATAGTACTTTGTCCAGAACTGGGCATCTCATCACTTTTAATTCAGCAAAGGCTGTGGGGCAGGCGCTCCCCGCTGACGACAAGTAGTCAAGCATTCTCCCGGGCCCTGAGCGGCTGCCTACACTCCATATGTATGGTATGTCCAGGGAGCTTCCATCCCAGAGGCAAAACTGAGGAGGCCCATGGGGCAGGCCACAGAGTGTTTATAATTCCAAGAGAATGGCAGGATGTGGCATTTCCAGGGAAAACAGTGATCTGGAGCAGACCTTGGAGAAAACTGGGCTTGGAACTAACATACTATACCAAATTAAATGCAAGTGGGAATTGCACGCTGGAACTTGACGGTTTCCAGAGCAACTGGCCTAGTGAGGGAAGGACTACATGGAATTGGAATGGTTCCCCCCTCCACCTCCCTCCCCGACTGCTCCCGCTCCTCCATCAGGCCAGGCTTGTAGGGAAAGAAGATATGGCGGGGAGCAGGAGGAGGGAAGGGAAGGGCCCCGCAACCTCCTCCTGTCTCGCGGATAGTCTCTTTCTCTCCCTTTCTCTGTAGTCCACTCCCCAGACTATTCCTGGGTCCTGGATGAACCAGACAAAGTGGTCATGATAATACTAATGAGCTGATTTAGGAGGAGAGTTTGGCTCAAGGGACCTCTGGCAAGGCCTCAGCGGTGCTTCGCTTGGTAGGTAACAAGCCTCAGTGAGGCCGACGCTCACCCACGCCGCTGCCGTATTCTTATTTTATATGCTGAAGGTGTCAATAATCGCTCCCATAAGCAAAACTGTCTTTCCTCTGGCCATAAAAATCCTCAATTGTAAATGGTATCCTCAGGGCCTCCTCTCCCTTTTAGGGCTTCTCTGAGCTCAGGGGAGGGCGACACAGATGACTTCACACGTTTGCTTACCCTTGGGGATCCCAGCCAGTGTTCTCCGTGATGTCCGATGGCATTTGAAACACCAATAATTTACTATACTTTCTCTTATCCCCCCATGCTCTCTCTTTACTCATAGGACTATTTTGAGGAAGACATGAAATTAAAAGAATTATAATTGAGCCTGTACTATGTACCAAATCCTGGGCTAGGTGTCTCATAAATATTATTTCTAAACCTAATAAAAAGATGATGAGATAGGAGTCATACTACCATTTTTATAGATGAAGAAGCTAAGGGTCAGAGATGTTAACAGATTTGTCCCCGGTCGGTAAGTGTTAAGATTCTAGTCTCAGTCTTTTTAACTCTAAAGCTCACATTTCTCTCCCATGTCACTATGTTATATAAAACATTGCATCAGTCAGCACAAAATTAGCTTGTGCTGCAGTTGCAGGCGACCCTCAACCCTTAGCGGTTCATAGCTGCACTCTCCATGTGCCACATGAATTCCCATGCAGCGCAGCGTGGCTGGGGTTCTGCTCCGAACTATCCTGGGACTCTGGCTGTTGGCAGAAGAGCCTCTAGGCTGTTGCCCCTCCTCGTGCTGGAGGGACAAGGAGCTCTGGTGGACTGAACATGTAGATTGACGCATGTCACTTCTATCCACAACTCAATGGCCAGCATTTTTTTTCAGGCATGGAGATTGAACCCAGGGACATTTGACCCCTGAGCTAGACTCCCATCCCTTTTTATTTTATATTTTGAAACAGGGTCTTGCTAAGTTGCAGAGGGCCTTGCTAAGTTGCTGAGGCTGTCCTTGAACCTGCCATCCTCCTGCCTCAGCCTCCCAAGTACTGGGATTACAGGTGTGTGCCTTCACACCAGGCTAATGGCCAGAATTTTACAGGACTCTTCCATACCATTCGAGGGAGAGAATGCAATCCCACAGGAGTGCTGGGGACACAAAGTACCTGGTGAGCAGCATTAAAACCTTCCCTGAGTGTCTGGCACAGGAGCTGGCACCTCAACGCTCACTAAACACCATTCTATGCTACCTTCCTCAGTGATGGGCAGATTCTGGTGGAATCTTTATGGGCCAAGAGCCATAGTGAACAGGCCCTCGTTAAGTGCTCTGTTGAACTCTCTCTTTGCTGGCTGACTACTGGATCATAGGATGCTGGCAGCAGTCCACACCTGAATCAGATTGCTCCAGAGGGTCTCCAGTGACGTGATGTCCAACCATGTGTCAGGGGTCTCCATCAATCATCGTGCAGGTGTTGCAGGTGACAGATGTTCACACGGACAACACATGACACCCTCCTGAGGGCATCCGAGAGGCAATCCCTGCCTGCCAGCTGCGATTTCATCTCTTCTTCCTTCATACAGGGAGCCATATCAGAATGCAAGCCACTGGCAGGGCCATTTCTATAGGGATACATCGAGTCCGTTCTAATTGATTTGAAAAAGTCACCAATCATTTGAAAAAACTCAACCGTTTATTTTTAGTAGCCAATTGCCTATGACACACCTCATCACCGCTCCAGGCACGCAGCGTGTCAGGGCACCGCTGTGGAGGAACCACTGGTCAAGAGATGCCAGTGCAATCGTTGTGAAATGAAAAATGGTGCCAATTAACTGGTCGTTTTATCTATCCCGTGCCAAAGAATTGATTGGAGAGAACATTTTGTCCCCACTAACTGAACTGGCTAGTGGTCTTGGCATTGTGTAGACGCAGCTCAAGTATTAAGAATGTGAGCATAGTATCAACCATCAAATCACAGAATGTGAAGACTGGAAGGGACCTCCAGAGATATTTTCTCTACATTCCCTTCATGGCACAGATGAGGAAACGAAGGAACAGCCAGGTGAAAAGATTTGCTTAAGGATACGCGGCACAATCGTTAACTATTGTTTTAGAAAAGAGGTCAATGCGGGCACATCTTCACCCACTGCATTTTTAACATTTTCTGTAGCTATTTCAGAATCAAGATGCCCACTGAATGGCATTGCGTACTTTCTAAAAGTAGACAAGAATTTGAGAAACACCCCGTGGTGCAATTGTTCATTGCTTAAACTTGCTGCTGACTCATTTGCCCTTCACCACTTCTTTACCAACATCAGCGGTGGCGCCCTTACTCACTGGCTCTCTTCCCCCAGGCCCATCCTCCCAGCTGGGAAACAGGATGTAGTGACGTCACCTCCGCGCATTCTCATTGGCTGGTGGGCGGGGCTCCGAGGTGATGGGATGCCCTCAGCGCAGGAATAGTTCTCCCATCCTCCAGGCTGAGTAAGCCACCTGTTGCCCAGAGGGGGGACAGTTCGGGCCAAAAAGAGCCAGTGGAACAAGGACGCCAAGGTTTTCAGGTGTGTTTTATGCTAAAGAACAAATGTTCCCTTCCTTCCCTTGTAGGTCACACTTCAGGTATTGGGGGGAAAAGTCATGTCCAAAAATAGTCCTTGGCTCAGGGCTCTCCGCACAGCCACTTAATAGTGCATTGCACTTTTTCATTCACTCCAGGTCCTGGCCCCTTGAAATGTCTTTCATTACAGACTGGCAATTTGGTGGCGGTCCCTTTATCTCCCCCCACCCCCACCCCTTTCTCAAGTCAGCTTCAGAGGCCTTGAAGACTCTCTGCTTCAGGGCCTTGGGGAAGGAACTCCTGACCGGTTCTGTCTGGCCCTGGGGCTGAGGCATAGGGTCAGTAGCCAAGATCTAGGCTCTCCGCTGCCACTGCCCAGTCTAGGATTTTGGCAGCTCTCCCATCCCCACAGGCCCAGCTGCAGGAGCAGGCTTTGGCACGGACAGAGAGCTCTTAGGCTCGGGGCCAAAAGTCAGCCCTTTACCCCAGAAGAACACATGGGCTGCCCCTCCCCACACGGCACACCTCTTCCCCTCTCCCCGGCGCTTACATAGCTCAGACAAGTGTTTGGAGTTGGTGGGGTAGGGAAGTAGGGAAGGTAGAACCTAGGGTGACTTTCTGGGACTTTTTAGGGTTCCTCACCCATGACAAATAGGGGAGGAAAGAACAGACGGCACGAGAGGGGTTTGGGGTCACACTGGGCACCCACCCCTCTTTCCTGGAGTTGATGCATCATTGAAAAGACAGTATGGAAGCCTCACTCTTCCCAGTCCTTTTTCCTTCTTGCCTTTGGTACAAAGCTACAGAGTCACGTGCGTGTACACACACACTCCACACCATAACACACACACACACACCAGTCATCCCTTCTTGCCACTAGGTTCAGATTCTGGAAAACCCTAGTGGTAAAAGAATTCATGGCTGAAGGATTTAAGACTTTAAGGGAAAATAGAGTCAGGAGAACAAAGGCCAGAAATGATATAATCCTTATAATTGATTTTTGCATTCAGGAAAGAACACAATCCAAGATCACACTGAATAAATAACATTTTAGGATGTATCGCATGCTGCTGGTAGAAGTGTGAACTGGTTTAGACAAGCTAGTGAGCAAAGAGAACACGTGTCTGTAACTGGGAATGTGCTCTCCCTACGACCCAGCAACCCCCTTGCGTGGAGGGGGGTCTCCTCTAGAGAAACATGCTCAAGGGTGCTCACTGAGGAATCATTTGGACAGTGACGAACCAGAAACTCTGTCTTCATCCATTTTCTGTCACTATAAAGAAAATATCCATCGGGCGTGGCTGCGCACGCTTGTAATCCCAGTACTTGGGAGGCTGACACCAGAGGATCCGAGTTCACGGCCAGCCTCAGCTACTTAGTGAGGCCCTCCGCAACTTAGTGAGACCCTGTTTCAAAATAAAGAATAAAAAAATAGGGCTGGGAGTGTAGCTGAGAGGTAGAATGCCCCTGGGTTCCATCCCCAGTACCAAAAAAAAAAAAAAGAAAGAAAATATCCAAGACTGGGTAATTTACAAAGAATAGGTTTATTTAGCTCTCGGTTCTGGAGGCAGGGAAGTGCAAGAGCACGGGACCAGCATCTTCTTGGCACCTGGTGAAGTTCTTCCTGCTGCATCCTAACTCATGGAGGGCATCACATGGAGAAACAGAGAAAGCTAGCCAGCGAGAGCTCGCTTTTATAACAAAGTCATTAACCCGTGAACGGATGAATCCATTCACAAGGGCAGAGCCCTCAGGACCCAGTCACCTCTTGAAGGCCCCATCTCCCACCATCACCAAAATGGCAGATTTCAACATGAGTTGCAGAGGGGACAGACCACATTCAAACCATAGCAAGTTTAAATGTCCACCCAGTAGGCGCATGGATGACTAGTGGTCTCTGTGCACCGATTGTTATTCAGCCGTTAAACTGAATGTGCTAGAATTCTGTCAACATGGCTAGACCTTGGAAACAATGTTAGATGGAAAAAAGCAAGTTCCGGAATGATAGGGTCAGTGTGACACTACTTATGTAAATTAAAAAGCACTCAAAGTATTGCTAGGCATAATTTATGAGTAACTAACGGGGTATGAATGCATGCATAAGAAGAACGCCCACCAATTTCAGGATAGTCACTGCCTCTCTGGAGGGAGGCAGAGGGACACAAAGGGGACTTCAACTCTATCTGTAAGGCTTTATTTCTTTAAAAAAATAATCTGACATAAATGTGGCAAAATGTTAGCATTTGCTATTTCTTTTGGTGAGTGCAAGGCTTGCTGTATATTTCTCGTTGTATTTTGCTGTATGTTTGAAGTATTTCAAAATTGAAAAAAGGGAAGGAGATTCCAGTGGCATTTTGCACACGTTTATGTGAGTGGTAATGGATAGGGTACTGTCACTTCCCATTTTCATTCCTTCCTTGAAAGAAACTTCCTAGGATCGTCCTTCCTTGTATCTCTAATGAAATGCTCATGATGTGTTTTCTTCTTTGCAGAAACCTGCATCCAAAGGGGTGTTTTTTTTTCCGGCCTATTATCTCGTGCCCTTCTGATCTCATGACTTAGAGAAACGGACACCATCTCCCTCACCCAGATACATGGGAAAACACATAAAGTAGGCTTATCCAACCTATTGTGAGTGGCTGGAGGCCTCACCTCTGTCCGGGAGCACCTTCTGCCAAGAGCCCAGCGGCCCCTCTGCCTAGAGGGAAGCTACAGGGTCTAGTTCACTTTCCTCTTCTTTCTTTACCTATCTTTACCTATCCGAAGTTTCTTTGCAAAGCCCTATTCCTTGGCCACCCCAGCAGCAGCCTTTTCCATCAACAACCTCTGGATCCTGCCCTCTCCCCTGCCTCGTGTGTGTGTGTGTGTGTGTGTGTGTGTGTGTGTGTGTGTGTGTTTGTGGGGGGTCCGGGGGATTGAACCCCTGGGGGCATTCTACCTTCAAACCACACCCCAGCCCTATTTTATTTTTTGTTTTGAAACAGGGTCTTATTAAGTTGCTAAACATCTCACTAGCTTGCTGAGGCTGTCCTCGAACCTGTAATCCTCCAGTCTCAGCCTCCCAAATACTGGCATTTTACAGGAGTGTGCAGCCACACCCGGCTTAGATTTGCATTTCTAATAAGCTTCAGGAGTCAGCTCCCTCTGCCTTGGTCTCCTCTCCCGGGCCTAGGTGAGCTCAGGTAATGCTGAGCTGTAGGTCTCCAAGTGGTTCATACTTCAAGAGCCACTGCCCTAGCAGGCTAAGCCCAGGAGTGTGGAATTGGGGAAGAGATCCCTGGATTGTGTGAATAACCCTGCCACCTTGACCTTAAAAATCCCAATTCCTTAAAGGGAGCCGAGAAGGAGATTTCCTGTTCTCACAACAAAAGAGACTTATGTCATGGGGCCCGCCTAGGCTCTCCCGTAGATAAAACAAGCCCAGGCTTCCTCTCAAGATGGCACACTGGCTTAGAGGTTCTGTCCCCTATCTTGAGTGCCCCCGACCATAGCCCTCTAAGGCTCACAGCCTGACAGAATGGGGCACACTAACCCCCATAGGCTCTTGAAGGGAAGAACCATGTTTGAGAACATTCCTGGCCAAATAAGGCATAACCCTGGGAAAGAAAGAAGGGAAGGAAATGGGAACTGTGGCTGAGAAAGAAGATAGGATAGACATGGCAGTGGCAAGAGGAGTCCACAGAGGTGCTGATGTGGACTCAGCAGCTGCCAGGGGATCTAGGGCACACCCCAGATTAGGCAAAAATGAAAACACCAAATGGCAACCACCCCCTCCCCTCCAGTGGGCACCCCACTTCCTTCTGGGAGTCTTTGGTTTTTACTTCCCCCAGGCCCAGCCTGGACCAGGCCACCTCTGGGAAGAACAAAGAGGCCCCCCAGGCTCCGCTGGGATTTGGAGGATCATCCTGCAGACAGGTGGGAGAAGTCCCATGCTCATGAGAGGTCCTTGTTGGTGGGCAGGCTCACACATCATTAGGCTTATGGGTGCAATAACTCCAACTGCGTTTGACATCTCTATTCCAATTGGATTTGGGAGAAGCCCCCAGGTCTTTACTGTTGGTGATTTCTCTGACTCCTTCTTCCCAGGACACAGCATTCCACTTGAGCCCACCTCCCTGGGGCTGCTGGGTTCAGAAGCCCCACCCTGTGCCCTCAGAAGCTCCTCCCCTCAAGGACAGCAGCTGGGGCCCCTTCTCACCAGTCTGTGCTCAGCAGGAGGCGGGCCAGAGAGGAAGGAGGTGGTAGCCCAAAGAATGGAAGAGCTGGGAGGAACCCAGCATATTTCTCTTGTTTTATAGATGCAGCAACCAAAGCCCAGGGAAGGACTGGTACAAAGCCATTTCACAGTGTGGCCCCACTTAGATTAGATCCCAACACTCCATCTCCTGGAAGAGGAGACACCTTGTCTGGGTGCCACTGTTGGCGTCTTGAACCATCAGAGAGGGGGGCATCAGCCACCTCAACAGACTTTCCATTTTGTCTCGTTGCTTCCCTTTCTTTCTGGAATTTCCCTTACCTCTTCGGTACCACCACCCCGTCTCCTTCCTCTCTCACCAAGTCCCTGAGGCCCCCTCCTGGTCCTCGCTTCTCAGGCTCGGGCAGCTGTGCTCCTCCTTACCTTCCCTCTTGCTCCCAGGGCCTTGGGAATGGCTGCAGGAGGCAGCTCCCTCTGCCTTCAAGTCTCTCCTGCCTGGGTGGGTTCCCTCCCTGCTCTCTGAGGCCACGTCCCATGGTGCCCTCGGTCCTGGGCACACACATGAGGGCTCTCAGCATACTTCCTGTCCACCTGGGTGGTGAAGCAGGTGGCAAGCAGCCATGGCTGGTTTCAAACAACCCGTTACCAAAAGCCAAATGTACGCGCATGCACAGCCACACATACAAGTGGCCAACCAGATCTTCAGGTCTGACACCCCTAGACCCAGAGTGGGGGGCCTCCTTTCTATGGTGGGGACCATTCATTGTACTGACATCATCTCGTTGACTAGGACCCACAATCCTGTAAGGCAGGCATTATTATTCCTGGTTTATGGAGGACACAGAAGCACAGAGAGGGTTAAGGACTTATCTGAGGCCACACAGATAGTACAGGGAGGACCTGGGATTTGACTCCAGATCTGATTGATTCTGGAGTCCAGGTTCTTTCCATGAACACTGGAAGCAGGAGCCTTTTCTGAATAATGTCCTCTGGTGGGAACAGGCCCCTGGAGGTGGCACGATTGAGATGCTCAAGTGAAGAGCCAAGGACAGTCAGATGCCCATAATGTGGGCCCAGAAACAGACTTTGAGAGCTGACTGGACCCTGAAGAGCAGTGGGGCTGTAGACATCCTCACTGAAGGGCATCTCCTCCCCCAGCACCCTTTCCCTCGCACCCTCTCTGTCCTCTCCCTTCTCTTTTCCTCCACCCTCTCTCAGGCCTGAGCCCCTCAGGACTGCTTTGCACACAAACTCCCATTCTGCTGGGAAAGATCCTAGCAGTCCAGAACAGAGCCCGGCACAGTAGGGCAACACTTGCTAAGCGACCTTACACAATGGAGGCTGCGGGTGCACTACCCCATTACGACCGCACGATGCCGCCCTTGAGCCGCACACATTGCCACCTGCGTGCTGAGGGCTGGTGTCCTAGCCAGACCTGCCTCGCAGGGGTGAGATTGGAAGGTCAGAGAGGCATCAGGGGCCGGAACTCCAGCGGGCACAGGCAAGAGTCAACCCTGCAGCTGCCCGCTTGTGTCCCTGTACTTGCCTCACATACCTACAGTCATTGCTTCTGACCCACAACTCAGCCCTCTTTCCTGAACCTTCACAGAAAACCCCGAGCTCCACTCAGGGTCCCTCAGCACCCTGGAGCTCAGCACGGGCCACATGCCAGCTCTCAGGCTGCCTGAGAATTGCCTCCAGAGACTTCTGCATGGGGAATGAAACCTCCAGGTGTGTCACAGGCCAGGGACCTGGGGAGGCCGACACCAGCCCTCTCCCCTTGGGCCCAGCAGGAGGATCCAGACAAGGAGGACTCTGGCCCCTGGCCTTCTCCTGGCCAGAGCACCAAGGTGTGTGGAGCCCCTCTCAATGGTGGGAAATGAGATGGATGCCCCTGTGGCCACCCTTACCTGCCACAGCCCCATTACAGCTGCGGAGGCAATCCCCAGCCAACCGGCATTGGTAGGAGGGACAGGGAACCCACGGCCACCTTCAGTTGTCAAAGCCCATCCTCCGTCCCCTTTAGAAAATGAGGAGCCCATGCACCTTATTTCAAATCTCTCCATATTATATAGGTCCTCCTCTCTCCTTTCCACCAGTATGCTTCCCACCTTTAGGGAAGTTTCCTTGGGCCTTAACCCAACCCTTGCATATGACTCCCTGCCTTCTGCTCTTTCCCCCGTCCCCTGGGAATCTTCTCCAAGGATGGTGTCTCAGACCTTCCCCAGGCCTGTCTCTTCCTTCCTCTTTTCCAAGGTACACAATCACCCATCCTCCCTCTGGAGGCCTCTGTATCCGAGGTGAGCAGTAGTGTCAACTCTGCTTAACTTCAGCAACCAAGGATTTTATTTGAAGGATTTGGGGGTGGCTCACAGGAGGAAGGGGGCAGTCAAAGGCCCAGGCCAGGGAAGGGCAGATGCCAGTCTTTTCAGTGATCCAGGGAGCAGAAGCTCATAATCTTGTTGCACAGCTGCTTGGATCAATTGGTGTCAGTCATTTTGTTCTCAGTCTTGTGTCCCTCTGCATAGGACTCCAGTTCCCCTGGCCTGTCTTGGGTCTCATGTCCACCCAGTGGGCAGGAAAAACAGGGCTTTATTTTTTTTCCAGTACTAGGGATTGAACTCAGGGGCATTCTACCTCCAAGCTATACCCCTAGCCCTTTTTATTTTTTATTTTGAAACAGGGTCTTGCTAGGTTGCCGAGAGTCTCACAAGTTGCTGAGGCTGGTCTCAAACCTGCAATCCTCCTGTCTCAGCCTCTCAAATACTGGGATTACAGGTGTGTGCCACCATGACCAGCTGAATTGGGCTATGAGTGTCCACTATGTATAAAGGGTCATTCCTCAGAAGGAGTTCCGAGGCAGGTCGTGTGCAGTTAAAGGGTAGAATCTGGGAGGGCCAGGCCACCCACATCCACCAAGCGGCCTTCTCTGGCCCTTAATGGAGCCACTCCTTTCTTCCTTACCTGCCGTGTCTCCAACTAGACATTGCTCACTGGGACACAGTTAAGGGTGTGTCAAATTCTGAAGCACAGAGAGCCTGAGTGCTTGACCTAAGGTCACTCAGCAACCTGTGACAGCCAGTTTCCCTTGTTGTTTTTGGGTTTGGTGTGTCACTTACCTGGATCCCTGGGGGGTCTCCATTGCAGACCAGGCCTCCCGTAGATACTTTTTGGGGTAAGGGCTTCCTGACTACAGTTGAGAGGAACAGCAAGCCCAGACCGCAAAAAGATCCAAAGGAGACAGCAGCCCTGCTGTGGCAGGAGAGGAGGCTGAGGCCCCGCCAGGGCTCTGCTTGCACCTGCAGGCTGGGCCAGGGAGGCGGAGCCAGGACCTGGGGAAAGGAGGGGGAGAGAGATGAGAGGCCAGAGAGCAGGTGGGCAGCAGGAATCCAGCTGTAATCCCCCCTCCATCGCCAACACCAACCTCATTCTTACCTGACCAGGAGGAAAGGGCAGAGCTGTGGTGCCCCCCAGCGAGAGTGCTGTTTGCCTCCCTGGCTCCTGCTCTACCTTGGAGGATTTCTTAGGGTCCCCTGCCGTGACTGGGGTTCAGTCAGCTAGTGTAGCCCAGGGGTCTTCAGTGCCCACGATTCCGCAGTGGCAGCACCCCAGTTCCCACAGGGGCCCTCCAGAGTCTCAGGACAAGGGCCCCAAGCAGGAGATGCTGTCATTGGATGAGACCTCTGAGGAAGGACGCTTTCAGCTTGCAGGTGAGGACCTCTGGTCTTTTTTGGCAGACGCCACCGCTAGGTGAAGGCAGAGGCCCCTACCAGGCCCGATTCAGCCTGACTCAACCTCTTGGGCCACCTCAAAGGAGCCACTTCACAAAGGTGGCAGCTAAGCCCCCAAGTCCCACAGTGGCCTGCTTCTAGAACATTCGAGGTCAGCAAGGCTTCCTCGGAGCCCCTCCCCCCCCAGCCAGCCCGCCAGGGTCTTACCTGGAGGGCCCCAGAGGCCATGGCCACTGGACCAGGGAGGAGTCAACACTGCGTGTTTGTGGAATGGATGGCTTCTGCCTTTGGGCCACTGCAGAGCTTGGGATGGGACAGCTGGCTTCTTGATTTTCTCGAAGGGGTCAAAGAGGCATCCAGGACCAGCTCAAGAGGCTGGGCACCCTGCCTCCCCCGACCCCCAGTAGCACAGTATCTCCAGTGGGGGAGGGGCAGAGTTTGGAGACGGGAAGTCAGGGGTCAATGGAGCCAAGGCTCAAGGCGGGAACTTACTGGGGTGGGGGTGGGGGGCAAGGCTGGTTTGCAGGCGCAGGAAGGGGAGAAGAGAAAGAAAGGGTGGGGAAGAAAGAATCTTTGGCCCAAGCTTGGTCTTCAGGCCAGGCTGAAGGGCTTGCATTTCCTCTAGGGCGCGGTGGCAGTCTCTGAGGGGTTTTGAGCAAGAGAATTTTGTGCAATTGACTGGGAGAGGGAGAGGCTGCTGGTAGAGGAGAAGATAGAAGCTTTGCAATAATTCTGATGAGCAGTAATGGGCACGGGAAGGAGGGAAGGGGGAGATCCAGGCAGCAAAGTTATGAGGAGTAGGGTGCAGCTCACCTGAGAGGCGGGAAAGAGGTCGCTGTGATAAGGACAGCGGGCGTAGAGGAGGAAAGCAAGGTGGCTGCATCCTATACCACATGCCGTCCAATTTTAAAAACATGTGGAAGACCCACGACGTACAGGGTCGCTGTCAGCTCCTCAGATGCAGGACTCGGCGGTAATATGTGAAGGGCAAAAGGGACAGAACCGGAGGAGGAAGGGCGGCGTGCAGGTCGGGGGGGTCACCGCGCCACGGACGCCTCCCGAAGTGCTCCTGGCACCGTACCAGAGCCGAGGCGATGGCAGGAAGCCCCGCCCCCAAGGGCGGAGCCGGAGCCGGAGCCACGCCCACGCCGGGCTGGACCGGAGCCGGCGGCTGCAGGATCGGAACCACTCTCGGCTCTGTGAGGGGAAACTTGGGAGCCCAGGATTACCGTGAAGAGTGGTCACTTCGCACAGGTCGAGCCCCTGGGTTCCTGTCCCAGCTCTGCCCACTGCCTGGTGACCTTGGGCGCTCAGTGTGTCTCTCTCAAAGGCCAGTGCTAACTCGATTGTAAAACAGGAGCTTTTAAGACCTGCAAAGGAGAGGGAGCCCGCCTCAGCCAAGGGAGCCGCCAGCCTCCCACACCTAGAGGCCACCGCGGCACCTCCACGTCCCCACCCTGCCCTCATTTCTGATGTCTCAAGGTGGAACTCCTAGCGCCCTTAGAATGTACCCTGCCAGGCCCCTGCCCTGGAAGACCACCATGCCCTTGTTGTGGCCTCCTACCTGGTCACTCCACACCCACCCTGGCCCCTCCAATCCAGACAGTTTGCTTTTTAAAATGCAAATCTGCTTATATTCCTCCACCGGTTAAGAAATCCTTAAGTGGTTTCTTGCCACTCTTAAAATTAAGTCGCATATGATCGGCTGCCTTCTCCCCAGACTTCCCCTGTGTCAATCTTCCCCTCTCTCCTGATGCTCCAGCTCATTGGCATTCCTCCAGCTCCTTGAACACTCCAAGCTTGCCTCAGGGGCCTTTGCCCTTGCTGTCCCCTCTGCCAGGAACACTGTCCCTCCCACTCCGCCTGCAGCAGGGAGCTTAATTATCACTCCAGCTAAGAGACCTTCCCGGAGCACCCAAATTAAATCCACCCTGTTAGTCCCATGCAGAGCACTTAATCTCCTTTTGCAAATATGTATGTACTACTGTGATTTATTTGTCTTTTGTTTAATGTCTGTCTGTCCCACTGGACTGTAAATCCCTGAGGACAGAAGTCTTGTCTGTCTTGTTAGCTGCTGTATACCCAGCACTCATAGTTGATGAGTTGAAGGAAGAAAGGAATTAAGGAAGGGAAGATGGGGAGAGAGAGAGGGCGGGAGGGAGAAAGGAAGGAAGGGAAGGAAGAGAGGGAGAGAAGAAAGGGGGAAGGAAGGGAGGAAGGAGGGAAGGAGGGAGGATCTGGAGGCAGGAAGCTGGACGCCATCTCTGGATCCAGGATTCTAAGATTCAGGTTGTCAGGAGGAGGGTGATAATCAGTGTCTACAGGGAAACGCATCCTAAACAGCCCATTCTTCACAACCAGGGAACACAGGTAGGGTAGAGTGTGTTAGGTTTTTGTGGCACTGTGACCAAAAGTACCTGATAAGAACAACTTAGAGGAGGGAAGATTTACTTTGACTGATGGTTCCAGAGGTCTGAGTTCATAGTCAGCTAGCTCCATTTCTCTGGGCTTGAGACAAGGTAGAACATCATGGTGGAAGGGCAGAGGAGGGAGGGAGGGAGGGTGGGAGGGAGGGAGGGAGAGAGAGAGAGAGAGAGAGAGAGAGAGAGAGAGAGAAGCTGGAGAGAATATAAACCTGTCAGGGCACACCCCCAGTGACCTCCTTCCTCCAACTAGGTCCCACCTCCCAGGAGTCCATCCAGCCATCAATGGATTAATACACTGTGAGGTCAGAGCCTCCTGACCCAATCACTTCCCCAAAGCCGCACCCCTGAGTCTTGCTGCGTTGGGGGTCATTCTTTCAACATGACACTTTGGAGGACAGTCCAGATCTAAACCGTGACACTGGGGCACAGGTCCCACGCCCTATGCTGTGTGCTCTCTGTCTACCTCTCCCTGGTCATGCTAGGGAGTTGGAAAGAGGGCGTCATGCTGAGGGAGGCTGGGGAGTGACCAGATATATGAGTAAGAGGGGTAAGGCAAATAAAGACCTGCGAGCACAGGCGGCTGGACTCCAGGCAGCACAACCGGGGTGACCCAGGGTCTTTAGCCAAGTGAGCAAGGTGGTGCAGGGAAGTGGGCAGAGGCCTCACCGTAGGTACTGGTTTTGGCCTTGTGCCTTGTTCTAAGAGCCATGGTGCTGTCACTCACAGAGGTTGCTTCTCATTGTTCGTGCCCCTCACCAGTAGCAATGGGTTTCACAGGAGCAATCAGTTACTGAGCCCTCTCTTTAGGTGCCATATGTTCCTGTTGTAATTGCTACTACCTCAAATGACCCTCCCTACCCAGCGGGCTCTGGGACAGGGTCTCTTCAAATGGGCATCCAATATATTCCCTGGTGCTAGGGTTGGGATGTGGTTTGTCCCCCCAAAACACATGTTGATATTTGGTTACCAATGTAGCTGTGTTGGGAGGTGGGGCCTTTAACTAAGATTAATGCCTTTCTCTTGAGACTGGATTAGTTCTCTTGGGAACAGATTAGTTCTCTCAGGAATGGACTAGAATGGGTTGTTATAAAGTGGGTCAGCTCCTCTGTCTCCTCCCTGTCTTCCAGATGTCCACTTCCACTTTCCATCGTGCATGGAGCAGCACATGGCCCTCATCAGACTCTGAGAAGATGCTGGCACCATGCTCTTAGATTCCCAGATCTGTGAGCCAAAGTAAACCTCTTTTCTTTGTAAATTATTCATTCTCAGGTATTCTGGTATAGCAACAGAAAACAGACTAAGACACTGTATAACTGAACTCCCTTTAAACAGTGGGAATTTTTATATTGTGACTTCATCACCTACTTTATGACTTCTATATATCTTTCTTCACTTTAGCTTCATATTTCTTGATTTGTCACCTGCTTGGTGACAAGTTGTCCCTTATAAGTTTCTCCATTATTTTCCTTAGCTCATGTTAAAATAGAAATATCTCTTATTCAACTGTTACTAATTTATAGGCCAGTATTTATATTCTTTTTATCAGCTCAGTAATAATATTTTCCAGATCTATTATAAGTTCTTATTGTCTTCATGGTTTCATTAGCCAAAAAATGGAACTAAATACAGTAACATTTGTTTAATTTAACATCTGAATCTTATTCTTGTTCAGGAAATAATTTAGATAAAAATAACTACTGTATACCCTGAGTGGCGTATGAATTGAGATATTGCCATGTATAGAATTTCATTCTATTAATATCTTTAGAATTTCCTGGCTTTTTTCTTTCTGATGCTAATGAAAATTCAACCACCCACTCCCACTCCCCCCATCTGAACTCAACAGGATCAGGGAATTTAGACTGTGTGGTAGGAGAAGAGCCTCAAAATCTGAACGCTGTCATCCTTCATGGGGCTCTCCAGGATCTGACCTCAAGGATAGGGATCTTTCCCAAGTGTCACATATTCTCTTACCCATTCCCAGCGCAGACCAGGCCTGGAAGCGTCATCCTCTGAACTTAGAGGAGATAAGAAGCCACTTATAATGGCACAGCAGGTGAGCAGCCTGCAACCTGCTAGTGGTCCTGGGAGTTGTGCTATTGGACTTTCCCTCAGAGGTGGTCCTGGGGCTCAGAACTACAGCCAAGTAGCTGGGAGCTGATTCTACCAAATCCAAACTGAGCTGGTCTGAAGGGAGTTGGGGACAGGGAAATGAAAACAGAGGGTCTGACTGGTTTTCCAGCTCTGTCAGGGAGGTGGTCTTCTATGGAAGAGATGTATACTGTCCAAGACCAGTCTATCACCCAGTAACCTCAACAAGGCTGCCAAGAAGGTCCTCTGGTGACCGACACAGATCACTGGGCTGTGATTCCTCATATGGCAGGGGGCAGCCGCTGGACAATGTGTGACAGGTCCCAGAAAGTTGCTCTTGATCCCCTTCTACCCACAGTTGAGACATAGCCTGCCCTCAGGTCTTCTCTTCTGTTAGTGAGCTCAGGCCCCTGGATTCTGGAATATCCTGGGTGAATAAAAGGGAAGTCAAGATTCTGACTCTTTGGGCCCATGTGAACCCCTAAAGAAAAGCTACCTCCTGCCCCATCTGCCTCCCCTCCTGCCTCTCATCTCTTCCCTTGGATTCTCTTCTTTAGGTCTCTGTCTTCTTCCTTCTGTCCCCATCTCTGTCGCTCTGCTTATCTCCCCACCAAACCTACCTCCAGTACAAATTTGACTTTCTTTTTTCTAGAGCAATAAATGAAGCCAAGGAGGAAAAGGTAGTGAGAAGAGTGAAGAGGAAGGTGTTTCCCCCCAATCTCAATCCAAGAGCTATAGGATGGGGAGACCGGGGCATCCCTGGGAGGGAGACTTGAGGCAAGCAGGGCCAACAGATACCAGCCATCTGCTGAGTGCCACAGCATCACTGTGGCCTAAGGGGAAAAAACTGAAATCACAGACACAGTGAGGAAAAGTCCATTTGGCATTGGGAGTATATTTTCACCACTGAACTGGGGCAGAACAGAGCAAAAGCTAGAGTTGAGCTTTTACGGCAAGCCATGTCAGAGTCAGCGTACTGGACTTGCCCTCTTGACTGGAGCAACAAAACATATGAAGCGACTGTTTCCAGGTTAACAGGACTGTAATTGTTGAGAGAAGGGAAATACATGAGGTGAGGCCCAGATTTGCCTTAGACTTCTGCCCAGGGGATTTTCAGATGGAAGAGATCAGTGTGTGTGGCTGTTGAAATGGCTAGAATTCGTGGGCCAGGATAGCTGTTACAGGATGGATTCTGTCCACCCCAAATTCACATGTTGAAATGCTAACCTCCCGTACCTCAGGATAAAGCCTTTAAAGAAGCAATTAAGTTAAAAGGAAATCCTTAGGGGGAGCACTAATCCAATCTGATTGCATCCTTATAAGAGGAAATTTGGAAACACAGAGAAACACCTGGGTCTTATACTTCTAGCCTCCAGAAGTGTGAAGGGGAGACTGAGGCACCTGTAAGAGCTCCTGGTGGGTGAGTGGCTGAGGGCAGGGTTGCTCTGCACAGGGAAAGGCAAAGTCCAGCAGAGAGTGGCTGCTGTGGGGTGAGGGCTAAACAGGGTTACCACAGTTCATTCAGGACCTGGAGACAAAGTTCTAGTCCAGCAAAGTAAGTACCCAGTAAGTGTTTCAAACATTCAGCTGATCCCAAAAAGGCCAGACCTTAAGAGTAACAACCATGCTCTAAGGTAAGTGCCATACTCTAGGATGGGGGAGGGGATCACAGCAAAAAAACAAAAATTTAGTCTGCTAGGATCAAGATGATCCACTTATAATTTTATGCCTATGAGAACAAAATTCAATATCCTTTATTTTATTTTATTCTATTTTTGTGGTATTGGGGATTGAACCCAGGGGCATTCTACCTCCAAGCTACACCCCCAGCCTGTTTTTATTTTTTGTTTTGAAACAGGGTCTCACTAAGTTGCTGAGGTTAGTCTCAAACCTGTGATCTTCCTGTCTCAGCCTCCCAAGTACTGGGATTACAGGTGTGTGCCACCACACCCGGCTTTCAATACCCTTTAAAGGAAGAAAATATAAACATGAGAAGCAGGAAAATGTGACCTATGATAAAAAAAGACTCATAGTTGTTATAAGCCAATAAAGCAGGACCAAGGAATAGAGTTGTTCAAATTGGTAGATGTGGGCTTTCAAGTAGTTATTATAAATATGTTCAGGCATTTAAAGAAAATAGTCCACATAATGAGTGAAGAGATGTGGGAATTCTATCAGAAAAATGCAAACTATAAAAAAGATTCAAATGGAAACTTTAGACCTGAACACTACAGACCTAAAATTAAAAATCCACTGGATAACTCAATATATTAGAGAAGAAATGGTCAGTAATCTTGAAAATAGATAAACAGAAATGATCCAATCTGAAGGCCACAGAGAAAAATGCTTTTAAAAATGAGCCCTCACTGACCCATGGGACAATGTCATGTAACCTAGCATACATAATTGGAGAACTGGAAGGAAAGGAGGAAAAGAATTGAGCAGATAAAAATATTTTTAGGAATAGTGGGCAAAAATCCCTAATGTTGAAAAACATTAATTTAAGACCCAGAAGCCCAGGAGACTCCAAGCCAGGTAAATACAAAGAAAAACACACACAGGCACATCATTACTAAAATTCTGAAAACTAAGGCATAAGAGACAAAGTTTTAAAACAACAGTATGGGTAGGGAGATGAGGGAAGATAAATAAATTACAGCTGACTTCTCATAAGAAACAATGATGATGAAGAGGAGACAATGGAACATCTTTAAAGTGTTAAAAGACACCCCCCAAAAAAAACCCCACCTCTGTCAACTCTGATTTTTTTTTTTTTTTGCAGTACTGGGTATTCAACCAGGGGCATTCTACTTCCAAGCTACAACCCCAGCCCTATTTTTTTTTATTCTTTATTTTGAAACAGGGCTTCATCACTAAGTTGCGGAGGGCCTCACTAAGTAGCTGAGACTGGCCACGAACCCAGATCCTTCGGTCTCAGCCTCCCAAGTACTGGGATTACAAGTGTGTGCCACCACACCCAGCTAACTCTGAATTTTATATTTAGTGAAAATAGTTTTTAAAAATGAGGAATTACAGGTTTGTTTTTTTTTTTTTTGAGGTACTGGGGATTGAACCTAGGGGCATTCTTCCTCTGAGCTACACCTCCAGCCCTATTTTTATTCTTTTATTTTGAAACAGGGTCTCGCTAAATTGAGGAGGGCCTCACTAAGTGGCTGAGGCTGCCACGAGCCTGGATCCTCCAGTCTCAGCCTCCCAAGTACTGGGATTACAAGCGTGCGCCACCACACCTGGCTAGGAATTATAGTTTTAAGAAATGAAAGCTAAGAGAATGCTTTGCCAGCAGATATACATACAAACAATGAAAAAGTTCTTTGAGCTGAATGGAAGTGATACATGGGTGAGTATAAAAGACTGTCTTTTTTCCTCTCTTAATCATTTTAATGACAACTGTTAAAATAATATCATCATATTTTTGGATATATAGCATATATAGAAGTAAAATATGACAATAGCACAAAGGATGAGAGAGCATGAATAATTCCATTATAAATTCTTACATTTTATGAAAAGCAGTATTATATTAAGCAGGCAGACTTGATGTGTTAAGGAAGCAAATTCTAATCTCTGGCATCCCACAGATTGATGCATTAGCACAAGGAATCTCAAAAACATTAGACTAGGTGAAAAGAAGTCAGACATAAAATACTATTTAATGTATGATTCAATTTATGAGAAACTTTTTAAAAGGTGAAACCGCAGTGACAGAAAGAAGATCAGTGGTGACCTGAGGCCAGAGATTAAGAGAGGGCATAGACTGAGCTGGGTGTGGTTGCACACACTTGTAATCTCAGTACTTGGGAGGCTGAGACAGGAGGATTGAAGGTTCATGGCCAGCCTCAGCAAGTTAGTGACACCCTCTGCAACTTGGCAAGACACTGTTTCAAAATAAAAAATAAAATAGGGACAGGGTAGCCAGGTATGGTGGCACACGCTTGTAATCTCAGTACTTGGGAGTCTGAGACAGGAGGATCACAGGTTCGCGGCCAGCCTCAGGAACTTGTGAGGTCCTCCACAACTTAGTGAGACCCTGTTTCCAAATAAAGAATAAAATTGGGCTGGGGGTGTAGCTCAGAGGTAGAATGCCCCTGGGTTCAATCCCCAGTACCACAGAAACAGAACAACAACAAAAAAAATAGGGACAGGGGTGTAGTTCAGAGGTAGAATGTCCCTGGGTTCCATCCCTCATAACACACACACAAAGAGAGAGAGAGAGAGAGAGAGAGAGAGAACATGCACAGACTGCAAAGGGATGTGCAAGGATTTTTAAGGAAGATGGAGTAGTTCTATATCATGATTGCAGTGGGATTTACATATCAAAATGGTCATTCTACCAAAAGTGATCTACAGAGTCAATGCAATCCCTATCAAAATATCAATGTCATTCTCCACAGACCTAGAAAAATCAGTCATAAATTTCATATGGAGAAACAAAATACCCAGAATAGCCAAAGCAATTCTCAGCAATAAGAACCGTTCAGGAGGTATCACAATTCCTGACTTCAAATTATACTACAGAGCTATAGTATTAAAAACAGCATGGTAAAGCCGGGCGTGGTGGCACACGTTTGTAATCCCAGTACTTTGGGAGGCGGAGACCGGAGGATCCGGGTTCGCAGCCAGCCTCAGCTCACTCTCTCTCTCTCTCCCTCTCTCTCTCTCCCTCTGTCTCTCTCTACTTAGTGAGGCCCTCTTCAACTTTGTGAGACCCGGTTTCAAAATAAAGTATAAAAAAAATAGGGCCGGGGGTGTAGCGCGGAGGTAGAACGCCCCTGGGTTCAATCCCCAGTACTACAAAAAACAAAAACAAAAACAAAAAACAGCATGGTATTGGCACAAAAACAGACACATAGACCAATGGAACAAGATAGAAGATACAGAAACAAAGCCACACACTTACAGCCAATTGATTTTTGACAAAGGTGCCAAACACATACATTGGAGAAAAGACAGCCTTTTCAACAAACGGTGTTGGGAAAACTGATTATCCATTTGTAGAAAAATGGAATTAAATCTTTACTTCTTACCCTGCACAAGAGTCAACTTGAGGTGGATCAAAGACCTGGAAATTAGTGGCCGGGCGTGGTGGTGCACGCTTGTAATCCCAGTACTTTGGGAGGCGGAGACCAGAGGATCCGGGTTCACGGCCAGCCTCAGCTCACGCTCACGCGCGCGCGTGCTCACTCTCTCTCTCTCCCTCCCTGTCTCTCTCTCTCTCTCTCTCTCACTGTCTCTCTCTCTCTCTCTCTCTCTCTCTACTTAGTGAGGCCCTCCGCAACTTCGTGAGACCCGGTTTCAAAATAAAGTATAAAAAAATAGGGCCGGGGGTGTAGCGCGGAGGTAGAACACCCCTGGGTTCAATCCCCGGTACCGCAAAAAAAAAAAAAAAAAGAGACCTGGAAA